>PVIC010007593.1:0-50518 GCA_004025085.1 Thryonomys swinderianus | reverse complement strand
ATCGAACTCAGGTCCTTACGCTTGCGAGGCAGGCGCTGGAACCACTGAGCTAACCCTCCGGCCCTCCATGTGTGTTTTTTGTCTTTTCTTATAATCACCACCCTTATTTTCTTCATGTTTTAGTTTTTTTCACTGACATATCTTCCAGCTCCCTAATTCTTCCTTTACTACTGTTTATCTCTCATATATTGCTACCTTAATTTCAGCTTTGTATTTTTCAGCTATAAATCCACTTATTTGTATATATTTATATCTCTGATATTTTTAGGTTTTGTTTTTCTTTTTTGTAACTTCTCAGTTATGTCAAGATTTTGTCTAATAACTCCAATGTCTAGATTTTTTAGTATATTTTAATTTTTCCCATTGTTTTCAGTAATTTGTTTTGCCCTCTGATATGCTTATTTCTGTTTATTTTAATTAACTCATGGATATTGTTTATGAAAACACAGAAAAAAATTAAGTATCTTGCTAATGTCATTTCCTCCAAAACTGTTGTGCGTTTGCTTCTGGAAGGCATTTTGTCCGTAAGAAATTCTCCTTAATCCAGTTAGAAGCTCAGGTCTAGGTTGCAGACTTTGCAAAACTTGTCTGTATGCACTGAGCTCACCTTTACTTCAGTAAAGAAGTTGTGAATGTTACCTGAAGTCCTATATCTTGTCAGCCTCCAAAGTCACAATTTTGTTTCTTTAAGCCACTAAGACTTCAGTCTCTTGGCTACTTCTTCTAAAGTGAAGAGAAAGGAAATGTTGTCTATGTCTTACCACTTTGTACTTTCTTTCTATCAGATATCTCAGTTCTTGAATCTTCAATGTCTTGGTGTCTCCAGTGTATCTTGAAGTAGATTGTTTAAATATTTTATCCTGCTCTGTTCTTCTGGCTTCTTTCATTGAAATAAAGTAATCAGCCTGAGCCAAAAGAGAAAGACTCACACTCAACCTTTTATACCTGACATTTTACCTTCATTCTTTTTTTGTTCTCTAAACTCAAGAGTTTCTTTAGTACAATTTATCCAGATATATTCCTTTGATCTCCTGCATGAAAAGAAGTTGCCAGGAACTAGGAAGGGAGAGAATTGAAAGATCCAATGAAGCTATATAAGAAATTTTAACCAGTTGTCTTGATACTTATCAAACCCCTATACCCACCTCCACAACACATGCATATGCACACACAGACCAAATTTCAAAGTGAACCAGCTTATAGTTCTTTTCTCCTATGGAGGGTTTAGGGTGGAGATTCCTCTATTCTGCTGAAGTGGCTACCAGTTTATATCAATTTTCATGATTACAAAAATGCATTGAACCCTGTCATATTTTTATACTTCTTTTTACATTCCTCTTGTGATTTATAGCAATTTTTTTTTTTTGAGACAGGGTCTCGCTTTGTAGTTCAGGCTGGCCCTGAGCTCACTATGTAGCCCAGGCAAACCTCGAACTCAGCAATCCTCCTGTCTCTGCCTCCCGAGTGCTGGGATGACAGGTGTGAGCCACCATGCCCGGCATTGTGGTATGTGGTGTTGATTGTTGGTGGGCGTGAGTCTCCACGCCCAGCATTGTATGTGGTTTCCGGGGATCGAACTCAGGAGCTTGCGCTTGCGAGGCAGGCGCCGGAACCACTGAGCTAATCCTCCAGCCTATAGCAATTTTTATTGTCATTTTTTGGAGTATCAGGAGGAAAAGAAGGAAAGTGATTGTGGTTGATCTGTCATATTACTTAGAAGGCCTACCTGAAGTGTTTTATTTGTTTGGGGAATGTTGGAGATAAAATTTAGGGGCCTTATGAAATAGAGAATATGGAAAGGGAAATATGGTGGAGGAGAGAGTAGTGAGAGGTAAAGAAAAAATGTGATGCTAATAAAAAATGGAAGCAAAGTTTATGTATTTAGGGGGTGGAGGGTTGTGGGGTGGACAGGGGAATAGGAAAAATGAGAATTAAATTGTGTCATATACTGGTACAAATTCTCAATACTGAGTGTGATCACGATGTGTATATACAATGTACCAATAAAGATAAAAAATATCTTAGGAGCCTTGCACTGAGCTACATCCCAGCTCTATAAAAAAGTTCAAAAAATCTCATTTTGAGACAGGATCATGTTAAATAGCTAAGTTGCCCAGACTGAGTTCAAACTTATTATCTTCAGCTTCTCCAAGAGCTAGATTACAGGTGTGCACTGGCATATAAGATGTTTTATAAAACCTTACAAAATGTTTTTATAAACTACACCTGGCTTACAAGACATTTCATAAAACAATGGAATTAGGTACATATTATACATGGGAGCAACAAGAGCCTCTTAGCAAAGACAGTGTTCTCTTATATCTGGGTCATTTAATTCATCCATTTTTAAAAAGAGATTTCCTAGTAAATATGTATATTTACAAGTTCTGTTGCAGCATAATTGGAAGTAGTGTATTTTCAAATTTCTTTTCCTCTCCCCAAAAGCCATGGTTGATTTTAAAGGTAAAGTAGTAGAATACAGAGAAAGTAAGGCTAGAGAGAATACTGGCTCTGAACCTTGAAAGTCAGAACCAGACATACTATATTTTAAAAGTTATTAGCAATGTATGGCTATAAATATTTCAAATCCAAAAAGCTTTCTATCTCTAAGTAGCTCTTTATGGGTAATAGTCAACATTAGAATTCCAAAATATTTGAAATAGAATGAATATGAAAGTTATCTAATTAGAATCCCTTGTTTTAACATTGAATAAATTAGACTAAAAATGGTGCTTTGCTCAAAGTCACTTGCTTAACAGTAGATAAAATCCTGGCTATTTCTCATGAAAGCTTTAGGTTGCATGATCAAAATCTATCAGAGTAGTTCTAATAATGAGGAACTTCATATAAGAAGATGTCTGGATTTTAATTTCTTTCTTCCTAAAAAGAAGGAAATTTGCTCCATATCATTTGCCTACCCTTTGGTCCTTCATTCTTTGTTATTGTTTTGGCTGCAAGAAAAGAATTTCAAGTTGTGCTACATAAGGCATCACTGAAGTTAAAACACATACAACACACTATAACATAATCCCACTTCACCACCAAGGCTCACTGTAACTCAAGTAAATCCAATTTGAATTTTCTAAGCAATAACAAACAGCTGCCTAGAATAGTGCAGTGGTCTGTATAGTCTTACTGTGGAGCCAGAGTTCATGGATGGAGGCTGGCTCCACCCTCGAATGGTTGTAAGACCTCAGAGAAATTTAATGGTTGCTCTGTGCCTTGGTTTCCTCACTTGTAAAATGATGAAAATGATAATGTTTTCTTCCTGGTGTTGTTGTGAGGAAGATCAGATAATGGTTGTAAAAGAACTTGCAACAAGCTGATTTGCAATCAGGAAAGGCTAATATGGCCAGTCATTCAATGGGACTGGGAAGACGCAAAGGGCCTCAGCAGAGTAGAGAAGTGATGGGGGGGGGGCTCTTCTTTTGGGGTAGATGGCTGAGAAACTTATTTTTCTAGACATTAATTAAAGTTTTCCAATAACTGTATTGAATTTTAGGATTTGGAAAGCCGTTATGATCCTGAAGCATCAGCTAGAAACTCAGCTCCTGCAGATCTTTTTCCTCAGTCATGCTCCACATCAACACTTTCCTTTTCTGAAGTTTCAGTTACCTATGATCAACTGTGACCCAAAAATATACCACAATACAATGAGACATTTTGAGAGATCACATTTTTATAAATTCATCACAGTGTTTGTTACAGTTGTTCCATTCTATTATTAGGTACAAATCTCATCATAAGTTTGTGTATATAGGAAAAGCAGTATACAGGACCAGGTACTAACTGTGGATTCAGGTATCACCTAGGGGTCTTGAAATGCACCTCCTGTGGATGGGTTGGGCCTGTTGAATATAACACTGACTTGTAAATGGTTTCAAATGTAGTTAAAACAGTTTCTTCCTTCTGAGCTCAGTTGCTTCATGGAGCTGCAACTGTTATGTGACCCATTTCCAGAGAAATCTCATCAGGTAGGCAGATAGTTGGTGCTTGTTTCATTTCTCTTTGCAAACTCTGTTTGCTTATTGTGGACCATGCCTTATTCCAAAAATAGTAACAAGCCTATGAAGTAGGTTTTATTCTTAGTTCCATTTTATAGAAGAGGTATGGCTATGTCAAATAATACGCCCAAGGTCGACTGTGGCAGAGCCAGGATTCAAACACAGACAATCTGGACTAGAATCTCTCTCTCTCTACTTGTACTGTGCACTGTCTTCCTTTGTGAAAAGTTATCATCTACTAAGCAATTCCTATCTGTCTGCACCAAGTGAACCACTTGTCATTCACTGTCCAGTCTAATTTGGAGAGAAAGGAATTATTGGGCTGTTTAATAGATGTGAAAACTGAAGCTGACTGAAGTCTGGTGACTTTACTGCCATATGAGGTGCTTAGTTCCACTAGAAGAGAAATGCCCGGTCTTCTAAGGCTCTGCCACAAGGAAGTACGTGATAACTGAAGACAGTGTGATATATGCTCTTGCTCGGAACACAAAATATGCATTTTTTCCTTCTTATATTTTATGAATGTGACTAAATCATGCTAAATTTAGGCTCCAGAAAAATTCATTTAATGAAAATATTCTAGTATTAGAATAAAAGTATCCTTTTACATTTATTTTCTTATTATTCAAATTGAATATTGGCACATTTTATATACAGTTCACAATCATACTCAACATTGGGAAATTTGTACCAGTATATGACAGAAGTTAATTCTCATTTTTACCCATATCCCTACCCCCCCACAACCCCCCCCACCCCTTATATGCATGTTATTTCTCTTTCTTTCAAAATCATATTTATTTTTTCCCCTCATTACGTTCCCCCACCACATTTTCTTTGAATATTTCCTATTTTACAAAATATATCATACGATCTAGAACTCATTTACATTTATAGGTTGTCATACCAGAGAAAAGATATGGTATTTACATATCTGGAATCTATTTATGTCACCTATTAGTGTGTCCTCAAGGTGTATCCATTTGCACATAAATGAATGAAGCTTGTCATTCTTTATGGCAGAGTAATACTTCATTTTATTAAAAAAAATCTTCTTTATCAACTCTCCAGTTGATGGGCATTTGGGTTGTTAACAAGATTGGGCTATCACAAACTGATCTGCTATGAACAAGGGTGTACATCTGCCTTTCCAATGTGCTTTTAAAAATTCCTTTGGGTATATTCCTAGCAGGGGGATGGCAGGGTCGAATGGGACTTCTAGTCCTAGTTTTCTGAGGAATCTCCACAATGGATGCACAAATCTACAATCCCACCAACAGTGGAGAAGGGTTCCTTTCTCTCCACAGCCTCGCCAGCATTTATTGTTGTTGATTTTGCAATAGTAGCCATTCTTTGTGGAGTGAGATGAAATCTCAGTGTTGTTTTTATCTGCATCTCTCGAGTGATCAGTGATGTTGAACATTTCTTCATATGCTTCTTGGCTGCTTTAACTTCTGCCTCTGAGAGTGTCCGTTTATTTCAGATACCCATTTCTGAATTGGGCCTTTAAATTTGGGGGGGACTGATTAGGTCCCTTTACATTAATTATTCATTGATCTAATGAATTCATTTTTTTTTTGAGACAGGGTCTCGCTTTGTAGTTCAGGCTGGCCCTGAGCTCACTATGGTGCCCAGGCAAGCCACCTCAAACTCAGCAAATCCTCCTGTCTCTGCCTCCCGAGTGCTGGGATTGCAGGCGTGAGCCACCACACCTGGCATTGTGGTATGCGGTGTTGATTGTTGGTGGGCATGAGTCTCCAAACCCAGCATTATATGTGGTTACCGGGGATCGAACTCAGGACCTTGCGCTTGCGAGGCAGGTGTTGGAATCACTGAGCTAACCCTCCGGCCCTCTAATGCCTTCATTTTGCAAATGTCTTAGAACTTACTCTGTGGCACACACTGCACATGTTTGATCAGACTAGCACACTAAAAATAAAAATACACAGATCTCAGGGCTCTTTTGTGAGGTAGTGACTACAAATGTGTTTGGATACCCAGTCTGGTCAATTCTTTTCCAACACATTTGTTTCAGTTGTTCAGACCTATTCAAGACCGTCACTGGCTCCAGGTTCCTGAAAGACACATAGCAGATACAGTGAGTGATGTTCTCACTGGATTTTAAAAAGCTTTTGTTGATATCTGCGAAGAAGATTCATCTTGCCCACTCAGGACACTGTGCTATAAATTCCTATTCTGCAGCCAGTCGCAAATATCATAGGCGTTTAAATGTGCTGTCCACTCCTGGAGAATAATTACAACTATTTAATTGTATTCATAATTTAGTGTACACCTGAAAAATATGCTGTGAAATATTGGGGAGATCCTTTAATACTGGTGTTCCATTTACAAACTGTCACATTTATAATGTGTCTTTAATCTTCTAAGGTCTGCTGGAATTTTTTATTACAATCTCTTTGTGCTTTAAATATTAAAAATTCAGCAATACTTCAAAAGGTGATAATGCTTGATGCTCTGATGGTGCTTAAACCTCAACAGCTAACTATATTGAGGTATGTTCAGTGGCCCTGGCTTAATTAAACATGCATGTATATTTTCAAATGCAATATTTTTCTGCTTGTTAGGTTTTTGACAAACCTCCAAACAGGTCCAGGTGGAACAAAGCATGTAAACAGGCTTGTGAATGGAGCTTAAAACACTCAAATTAGCACCTTCCTGCAATTAATATGCAAACCTTGAAACTTCTGCAATTGATAATGCCATTGAATACTATTTGCAGCTGTACAGTGTATCTTTGTCATTTTATGTTTTAAAAGACACGTCCAGTTTAATTATGTGAAGAGACACTGGTGATGGCTTTTTAGCCAATAAGATGGTATTTGTCTCAGCAACTTCCTCTCCTCTCTGGAACGCAGCATATATTACAAGAGTATGGCAGTCTTTATTTAAATATATCATCTGTTTTCATTACGTAGCACTTAAAAAGGTAGGCTCTTCTAATTCAGCACGCCATGTTAAAGCATTCAGAGTTCTCAAAAACCCTGAAAACAAATTACCTGACTGTAGATACTTGGAAATTACTTCAGCAGCTTTGTGATTAAAAAAAAAAAAAGAAAGATTGGTTAAACCCACATACACTATTTTGACAAGCAAAAATATCTCTCTAGTATTTGTCACACTGGCTTTCCCTGGAAGATGTATTTCAAAAAAATTGTATTTTGTTTTTAAACATGTATATTCAAATACTGGTTACAAGAAATAAAATACTAAGGTTAGTTTTCCAACGCAAAACATTCAGGAATCTTTTCATAGAACCATATAATATTGCCTAATGTTAAAATCCCCCAATAAAGAACTCCCTGAGTAGCTGCTCACCTATGGTGAAATATTACTGAATCTACCCAAATGGAAATTGGCAGTAGTTTGAAAAAGAACAAGACGTTTTACAGATGTGTCACATACACACACAGACACACACAGACACACACACACACACACACACGACCGGCTTTGAATGATCCAATCTGCTGTAGAATCAATGTGTAACAATTGCTAAACCAGATATAAAATATAATCAAAATATATGTGGAGGTCTCCAATGAAAGTTCAATTATTGTTCTGTAATAGGTGAGCCTATGCAAAAAAAAGAAAGAAAAAGAAAAAAAGCCCAAAAAGATCTGTGAGATCCGAGGCAGTATTAGAGCAATTTTCTAGGGGAGGCAGTGCTAGTGTGATATGACAGGTGAGGTATTGTTATTATAATACCTAAGGCAAAGCAGCAACCACACAAAATGATAGACAAATCTGAATTAATATGATGCGATCGGCGAGGTGGCATTTGAATATAATCTTCCTGTATTGTGGAGAAGGCTGCATGCATATTATACAACGAATGAATTGTGCAGAAGGGTATAGACAGAGGACTCAGTGGGAGGAAAGACAAATTACAAGCAAGATTTCAGAAGAAATTGTGCTTTGCAGGTTAAGGAACACCCTTGGAAATTGGATTTGTAAACAAATTAAAGGCTGAGTCTTCCTAAAGCAGCCTTCAGTGGGTGTTGACAATAAACACTTAACCTTGGCAATCGGAGTACTTTGGAACAAATAATTAAGGGGAAATGAAGGTAGGGAATACATTTTAATTTTCCTCCCTGTTCTATTAATCCATAGTTAGTGCTTTTACCCTGGATCTGTGAGGCAAGTAGCCATTTTACATCCCCAGATAAGGAACTGTTGACCTCTCTGAGAATTTCAGCCATTTTTGCTTTCTTGTTCTATGAGCACCCCCTCTAATTAAAAGTCTTAATAGTCTCTGAGCCCTAAAAGCACAAAAAAGACCACAGCCCACTGAAAGGGTGCATTTTATTAAGTGACAGAAACTCCCAGAAATTTGAGCCTGCAGAAACTGCCTGCATGATCTTTAATGGATTTTTAAAGATGACAAGAAAGGAAATGGGCAAGTAAAGCAAGGGAAGGCAGAAATTCCCCGAAGGAGCATTCTGAAGTAAATCAGCGCAACTGAAAAAGTGAACTCCTAGGGCCTGGGGATACCTCCTAGGTTTTTCAGCTGGTCACTTATGGCCTATCGGGTCCCTGAACACCTCTGCTCTGGGCGGACTTTGACAAGGCAAGTCACAGTAAGATGAACGACAGCACCTGAAGTGCTGTTTGCGGGGCAGAAAATTGCTCCCTTTGCACGCTGGGCTGCCTTGGCTTTCTGTCACATGACTTATTACAGCCTCCCCATATAACAGTGCCATTTATGTATGTTAACTTGGCGAGCCCTAATGGTATTCCTTGAGTCCTTTTTCACTGCTGCTTGGGCAATTAAAAACAAAGGAAGCAAATGAGGTCAGTACTCATAAAATCTGAGTCTGTAGGTGACAGACACCCTGAGACCAAATAGCGAAACTGTGAGCAAGAAAACAGCCCTGCTTCCTGAGGCTTTTTACTTAGGTATCTTTTTTTTTTTTTCCAGGTGAGAAGTAGACTTCAGCTTTTTTGTTGTTTGTTTTAATCAACCTAAATAAGGTCCATATTTTAAGGATTTGTTTAATACTAGTAATACAATTTTGTGTCCTCATAGAAAAGGGACACAAATGGGAGACCGGGCACTTTAATCTTCTAGCACAAAGATCAACCTTTTAACCACACAGTAGAATTTTATCTCTAGGAGCTTTTAAAACAGCAGCTCTATTGAAGTCATACAATTACAGTAAGTGTTTTGAAATGTTCCATACACAGGTATACAAGAATACCTCATCTTATTTTTTCTGATCTCAGCCTTGTGATCACAGAGATTTTGAAAAGCTCATTAGAAGAACCTTCTTTCTTCCCCTAAGCTTGATTTAAATAGCACACCGGTTCCTATTCCATATCCCTCGGCTTCTGCTCTAGGCATACTATACATCTAGCCATGTAAGACTGTCCCATAAGGAGAGAAACCACTCTCAGAGTCAGAACTGACTTATAGGAGGTCCTGGTTTTGCTGCAGTTGTCCCGGCCAGTGAAGTTGATAATCGCACTACTCCTGTCCAGTCTTGAAACCTCCTGGCTATGTAGGCCCTGGGAAAGGGCAGCCTGGAGGAGGGTGACTAGTATGAGTTTTCCCATTACAGATAAAGGAGATTCAACAAGAAGGACTTTATGATGGCCTAATAATGTGCAAATATTTTCCTGTTGTAGAATATTATTTCATAAAATTTAGATATGAAAATACAGATAAAAACCACACTAAACATGATTCCAATTGCATGAATATCTCCAAAACCATTGACATATGTTCATTACATTTTTCTGGAACAGAATTAGTACATGATCATGACAGGAATCAACAATGATCTTAAAGGGACAGAATTCTAATGTTACATCTAAGTACAGATTTTTGCTTCAACGAATAAAGCACGCTAGTCCTTCAAACACTCACACTTGAGAAGTATAAGGAATAGCCTTGCTTTCCACATATCAGGAGAGATATCTATCTTCATTTTCAAATTTCTGGTGACATCTCACATAAGATACAATGATAGATTGTCTTCTGTTTCCCTCTCATTTTGTTCTATAATGATTTAACCCCAAAGTAAATTACAAACTCTTCAAAGAAAGGTCAAAATCTTACATGGCCTTTGAATCTTTGCTTGCAATAATACTTTACATATTACTGGACATACAGGATGAACTTCATAAGTTATTGGTATATTGGGTAGCAGTGTGGAGCTTATTGTAAAGAAAGACATGGAGCTTATTATAAAGAAAGACATGTTCAGCCCCTGCTCAGCAGCTAATTCACATGTTTGCAAGCAGTAGAAGTCTAGGATAGCTACTACACTCAAAGAACCATTCAGAATTCAAAAGATATCTTAGTTGACTGAAGTCCCAGGTTGAGCCAATGGCATAGCCAGGAACTCTGGGTCATTTTACCTTTCTATCCCAGAGTCACTTCAAATTCAACATTCTTTCTTTTAGTAAACATTTAGCAACATTACCACATCATGGGTACTATTTTATGGGCTGGAGTTACAACCTGTGTTGAGACAGATAAGATTCCTTCCTTCTCAAAGCTCATATTCTATGATTCCCAAATGTTTTCACTGTACCTCCAGGCCATGGAAGTCTCCAGTATATGATATGATACTCAGTAAATGCCCACCCCCCACCATACCATCTCTCTCTTTGGGCTAAACCTAGTAAATTCTTTAAAGTCCCATGCCCATCATAATCACTGCAAAAACATCATTAAATACTAGCATTTGCCTTCATTCTAAGCCTAGATTTTGAACCATGGTAACGTTTTGAATTGAGACTGAAAGTCATAACAGTTCATGGACACTGAAAAGAGAGGAAGCGACCTAGAGCAATCATTCCAGTACTGCTTGTGTGTCATTCAATGGAATATTATTAAAAACTATTCTATGACTCTGTACTGCACCAAATTTCCAATCAGCTCATCTCATGTTGGGCTCAGTCTTTAGTATTTGCTAAAATCCCCACCCCCAGGTAAATCTAATACATAACCAGGGTTGACAACAACTGCTCTAGACTAGAAGGGGATGGTTGCATGGAGGTGGGTCAGATTCTGAAGGCCATTAATCAGCATGTTAATGAGTTTAGACTTAATTCTTTAAAAAAAAAAGTGAAGGGCTGGAAGAGACTTTGAAAAATGCATAAGTGACATGCTCAGGTCTGTGTTAAAAAGAAACTCTGGTGACAGGAGGAAGTCTAAATAATAATAATAAGAAGCAACAGGCAGGAAAACATGAAGAATATTTTTTAAAATTCTAGGAAGAGATAATTGAGCCTCAACAAAACCTGTGGCAATATGGGTAAGGAACCAGAGCTGTCTTGAGGAATGCTCACTGTCTACCAATAGACTTGCAGCAAATAGTGAAGTATGAGCCTCATCAGTAGATTGAAACATGAAGGAATAGTCATACTACATCTACAAAGTGTGACTCCAAATGCAGGGGTTTGAGAGATGAGGAACAATTTGTTCTAGATTTCCAATATGGGTTGATGGCTGAGAGAGTGACATTATCAGCAAAGGGTAGGAATTCTCACTAAGTGTGTATAATCTAAGTTAGTTAACCATTCAATGGAGACATTATACATGAAATTAAAGCTCTGAAGAGGAGATGCTTATAAACCTTTCGAAATTTGAAATTTAATGACATTACTGCATAGGTTATCAGCACAGAGTTTGCATTTTCTTTGTTATATTTTCCACAATACTTAGCATTTTTAAAAGAGGGTCTAAAATGCTTGACAGATGAAGAAAAAATATGATTCAAAGGAAATTTCTAACAGGCTTTCTATTATACAGGACTAAATCACCATCATTCTGTTCTTTTTATATTTATTGCACATTAATCTGAAAGTGTTCATAATTTCTGTATAACACTATTGCTTTTATAATCCAAAGCATAAACCCCTTTTCTTTATCTATAAAATTAAGTGCTAATACTGATAATAACAAGTAGCTGCCACTATGCAAAGGGTATGAAAGTAAGGAGATGCCTGATAGCCACATTACACCCAGTTACGGTGAACGATCTCAGCCTGGCCACAGGGAGATTTCGCTCAGTTTGTGTATGGAGATAAGCTCATATAGTTGGCACTTGCTGCTCTAACTGAGCCACCAGTAACCTAGCGGGCTGAGTTAATATTAACTCACATGGGGTTTATGTGGGTATTTTGTTGCTATTTGGAGAAAGGACCAGTTTACTTGGTTATATTGACAGCTCTACTGTTAAATTTGCTGGCATTAAAGGTCAAAAAGACCCAGTTTTCCTCTGGTTGCTTCTCCCCAAAAGAGAATAAATCTGGGAGCTGAATCACTTCTCTGACAATAATTTATGAATCATGCATTGACTGTGTTTGAATTGAGAAAGGCTTTCATATCCTTTCCATTAGCTCGGATTAAGTTTTCATATAGATGCTGAGAAGCATGCTAGCAATATCCTTAGCTCATTTTTATGAAAATTTTATCAGTGCTTTTTTCTGTACTACACTCCAATTGGGATGTCTCAGAATCTAAAGCTCAGCTTTGGACATGAACTTCTCTCAACCTGGCTGGCTGCTGCTCTAAAGGTTTCAATATTTTATGGGCTCTGGCTAACTCAGCCGTGAGATTCAAGCTGCAGAGATTTAACTCTAATGTAAAATCATGAACGGATGAAAACTGGGATGTCATAAGTAATACATCTACAAGAGCAGGATGCAGTTACCATTTTTAAAAGGGCTTTAAAAAGAAAACAACATTCTCTGTTCTGTCTTTATGCCCCAAAATGAAAAGCCCCTGAGCTATTGTACTAACACAGGCCCATCTTTTCTCGCTTGCTTCTCTTCAATTGCTGCCTAATTGTTGCAGTGGGCTGGGGTTATTTTTCCTCTCATAAGGTCCCCCCTCCACATGAAAGCTCCTAATGTCTGCGTTCCTTAGAAATGGGCACTGTATGGCCGAGTGTGCATAGGCCAAATCCATTTCTTAGCATCTTTCTCTTTTTGTCTCAAAACTGATTTAAAACATTTGGAAAATCTGTCTATTCAGCTGAAGTGTTCTAGTGCATTCTTCCCTAGAAACAGTGGGGTCACATGTGATCTGTCTGATGGACTTTTCTGCTGCAATCTATAGCCATTTCCCTCGAGCCCTGCAGAGCCTGGCAGAGCAGAGGAGCTCTGTAATGGCTCCAATAACAATGTGTTCTTTGTGTGAAAGAATCCAGGGGGAAGAGCTGGGGTAGACTGGTCAGTAACAAAAAACCCATCACTTTTATTCACATTTATTTCTTCATTATGTGCTCTGCCCTTAAACATATTTTCAAACAATAAATACAGTTTTCCATTAAACACTGGCAAAGTGTGAAAAGAACAGATACAGAAAGTCTTATTTTTAAAAGGCTGTGGTCATCGTTAAGTATTAACCTGCTTTAAGTAAGAAGCTGATGGCAAGAATTGCATTGCATGTGTCTGTACTTGTAATGAGAGAAATGGTTTCTAGACACAGCTTAATTCATTGGCTCAAAAATGTCACCTGAGATGGTATATACTTTGGAATAAAGCTTCCCCTGGTAGCTCTCCAAAATAGCTTAAAATCAGTACTGCACAAAGTAACCACAGAACTGCAGAAATGCAAGAGAAAAACAGATTGAGTGAGGTACCCCTTTCCTCCAGGAGCAAGTCTCTAGTCACCCAGGGCAAAAAGATGACTATGCAGATCTGCAGAGCCCGGAGACCCCATGATCTCCCTCAAGGGACTTTCTGCATTGCATGTTCAAAGTTCCTGATCCATCTTTGCAATCAATCAAAGCTCAGTAAAACTACACACAACATGGAAAACAATTCTTTTTGCATTAACTGATATCCTGGAAAGTAGTCATGAAATTTCCCCTTTGATTTTGTCTTTTGTATCATAACAGTAACTTCTTTAGTGTATAAGATTAGGGCTCTTCTTATTCATGTACTCACTACTGTCAATATTAAAACTCTAAAGGAAGTGTGACTTCAAATGAGTTATTTAATATGCCTTAGTAATCTTTTAAATAATATATTATAGATATTAATATTTACTAATATAATTGATGCTACTTTATAATATATTAAAATAAGAAGTTTTGAGTCTACTGAATTGGTAGGTTATGTAGCTATACCTATATATGCCGGTTGTGGGTATGGAGAAAAAATGCAACTTATATAGGGATAAAGGAGAATGATTTGATATGGGCTATCTAGGGGACCATAGCTTCAGCTGTTTTCAAATATTCATGCCCCTTGACCTAGTAATTAAATCTTTGAAAACTTGTCCTAAGAAAATAATTATGGTAAAGATTAAGTTTAAATTATTCATTACTATTACTAGTGTTATTCACAAGAATGAAAACTGAAAACAAAATAGTTTTTTAACTTTTCCAGAATGGCAAAATAAATTACCAAACAGTCATTTGATAGCCTATGTTGAAGGTATTTGAACAAGTATGACTCAAAATTATATGCATAAAATCTATTTTGCAAAAAAAGAAAGAAAAGTATACTACAAAACATTGATGTGTACTTGCTACATGTGCTAGGCATCATGCTAACCCTTTTACATATGGTAAGCACTTTATGTGTTAATTCATTTATTGTTCAAAATATCCGCAAGTCATATATTGTTATTACTATCAGTACTTTATAGAAAGGGAAATTGAGTCTTAGATAATTGAAATAATTTTTCAACCAAAAAGGTGGCAAGTAGCAGTTCTGGAGTGAAAACCAAGTCCATTTGATGACAGACAGGTGTGGGGTCATGAACAGTGCATAGCACTGTTTATGCAAACATAAAAAGACTGTAAGTTAAAAACCAATTTATTATTATGTTTATTATTATGCTAATACTTATGTTAATATTTATTAATATTTGATATACAAGTTAGGATCCCTATTGTTTTTCTTCTTTAATTTTTCAAGATATCTAAAATGAACATTCATAACTGAGGGGAAGAGATACTATAATGTGGTACATTCCTCACTGACCCATTCCCATTCACACTCACATGTACATGTGCACACACACACATACACACATGATCAGTCATGTGCTCATAATATAATCCATCTTTAAACACATTTTTTTGACCTTCAGAATCTTGTCCTCATCCTCTCTCGCATGTATGCTCCTGTGCAGAAGCTCTGAAAGATGTTCCCGGGTGGAGAGGAGCTCCAGTCCTTGCCTTTGAGGGCCACATTAATTTCTCTTTCCTCACCCAATTAACATAGTTTCATTAGAGACCTTTAAGGCCAAAGTAATGCTGTGGCCCTTAGTCTCGATTCATAAAACAAATCACTCTTACAAACTCAGTCTTGTTTTCCAGGCCTTATTTATAATGCCTCAGAATGCATGTGCAACCTTCCTGCTGCAAGGGAGCTGCTTTTGGTCCTTGTTGTATACATTCATCCATCACCGCAGTAAGTGCTTAACAACTGGATGCTTGCCGCAGTTCTGCGGATGATGATGATGAGGGAGATGATGCATGAGGTGGACACAGCCATTGCTCATCCTGCCACTGACATGTTGCCCACAGCAAAAGGCAGCATGAACAATTTTACCTTGAAAGGAAGTAGATGTATATAGTGGGAAGGTGTCACATTTATATCCCTACTCTTTCTGCAAACATTTATTGAACAAATACTATATGTCATGCACCACGCTAGATGTTAACTCTACAAAGATGAATAAGGTTTGGTTTCTGTCTTAGGGTTCAGAGTCTAGAAGAGGAAAGACTGGAAATATTATGGGAGACTTTACCGTGAAAGACCTTGGTAAGTAGTTTTGATTTTATCCCTTGGGGTGGAGAGTCTTTAGAGATCCAAGTCAGGTCATGACATAATGTAATGATGTGACTTGCTTATAGAAGAAATATTCTCATATCTCTAAGCTATAAAAAATGGAGCAGAACCCAAGACACCACATGGAACAGCTCATGGAAGAAATGATACCAGTGTGAAGTAGAGCAGTGGGATACTGTTATGACTATCAACTTGACAAGACTCCTAACCAGCTGGATGGAAGGGCCGTGAACATGTGCTCAGACAGTACAGTATCTTGACAGTGTGAATCAGAACACGCTGTTTGAAATGCTCCAAATTCCTGTCTCTCTTAGGACTCTACCTCTTCCACCTTTGGCTCCTCCTCACTCTCCATATCCACAATAAACTACATATGAGCTCACAGGCCTTTCTAGCTTTCACCTCCTGGAACTCTGAGCCTTTCCTCTTCCGCCAGCCCCAGCCTGAGTCATTTCTGTCTGGCCCTCAGGTCTCTCCTTCACTATCTCCCCTGCTGCACAGGGCTCTTCTTGCCACTTTCCATCATGGTCTTGGGCACCTCGGGTGTATCCATGGGCCTCTGGAGTCACTCTGACCACAGCACATCTTACACAGTGCTCGGTGGCCTGAAGCCCATTCTTCCTCAATAGTTTGGAGGCTCCTTTTTGTTGCTTGTTAGTTTTTAACATAATAACTGGCATACAACATGCCTTATGCCAATGTCTGATGAATAAATACATGTCCTACAATGCTGAGAAAAACATGAGCACGTGGCCAGGGAAAACAGGCTTCACGCTTTCTCTGTATCCTGCCTGGGTTGAGTCTGCAAATGAGGTCAATGTTTAATCAATTGATCCACTAAGTGCCGCTAAACTATAACTGCTCATTCAGAGCCAGAGATAAAAGAAAACTGAAGTTGGAATTTTCCTCAGAAAAAGAGCAAGCCTGATATTTCAAAGAGAAGATGCTTAGATGAAACATACCCATCTCCTGGTTGTACTGGCAGGTGGGATGTTATTAACATCCTTGATAAGCAAAGAGTTAGAGCCCAAGGCTCCTTTCTCCCTCTCTCTCTCCTTCTCTCTGTCCCTCCCCTCTCCCTCCCTCTTCCCCTCATCTCTCTCTCTCTTCCTTCCTCTCTCTTTCTGCTCTTTCTGTTTTTAGCTGCTCCCACCCCCACCCCCCGGCTTAAGCAACAATCATTAAGAGAAGGGAAATGCAATTACACAGCGCCTGTTTAAAATTTAAGAAGACAAAAATGAGTTGAGGGTTTTTTTTTTCCTTTTTGTAGGAAACAAATTAGCCCACAGTAGACTTGTGCCTGCAAGCAGCCCATTTAATTTGGTTATTTCCTCCACCTTGAGGCTAGCTTTTCCATTAATTCTGCCAGCCTCTTTCTGTACCAGGGCTTATCTACTTGCTGTATCAAGAACCATATGACAAGTGAGAGTTCTGTATATATTTTATCTATCTAATCATCCCATCGGCTTATTCCAGAAAGAATCTAAGGTGATGAGTCATTTTTATAAGCACAGCTTCTCTTGTAATTGATGCCCAATGGTTTCAGCCAGTGATTACTAAAGTTTTCAACATGTGCTGTTGATGATAGTTAAAAATATACTCATAAAATTCAAATGTATATTGCTTTTGGGTTATTTAGGATATCAATCCTTCCCCCAATATGTTTCAAGTAAAAGGCTTGGTTCTGTTCCTGACACATAGGAAGATACAAATAGAGATCACTGGTGTCATTTTTTATTATTAAATTCTATCTTTTATTAACTGGGACTTCAAATAATGCCTAGCATTGTAGCTTAAATATAGTATCAAGATCAAAATCTAGAGCACCCCTGCTCAAGGCAGGTTTCAGTCCTTATCATCAGATAGCAAGTGTTTGCAGTGAACTTAGACCTCAATGCTCTTTCCCCAGGGGTGTCTGGAGGACTACTGTCCCAGGTTGCTGGGTGGCCTGGCTCAAAAGAAAGAGCACACACCCTAGGGCCCAAAGTCCTGAGTCTTCCACCCAAAATTCTGTAATTTTCAGGAAAAATTATTTAATTTCTCTAATTTTATCTGTAAAATGGAAAGCAATTTCATATTTGCACTGAGATACATAAAGCAATTATCCTTGGGCTGGTATATAGTAAATAACACTTAAAATTTTAAAGGACTCCTGCAGGTTTTATGTTTCCATTTTAATATTTATGTCTCTAATCCACTTTGGTTATAATTTCGTGCATGGAGAAAGAGATCTAGCTTTAATTTTTGGCAAATTGAAACCCAGTTTTTCTACCACCATTTGTTAAAGAGGCTATCTTTCTTCCACTGAGGGTGCTCAGCTCCTTTTTCCAAAGTGGCTTAGTATTTCTCGAGTTGTTTCTGGATCTTTTAGTCTGTTCCACTAATCCTCAGGTCTGTTTGTTTGCCAGTGCCATGCAGTTTTTATCACAAAGGCCTTGTAGTATACTTTCAAGTTTGGGATTGTGATTCTCCCTGCCATGATCTTGTTGCCTAGAATTGCTTTTGCTATTCTAGGTCTCTTGTGGTGGCAGATGAATTTTTGGATTATTTTCTCTAGCTCTGTGAAGTTGGGATTTCAATCAGGATCACACTGAGTCTAAGTAGTTTTGGCAGGATGGCCATTTTGATGATTTTGGTCATTCCTACCTAAGAACAAAGGGTGTCTTTCTATTTTCGGATGCTTGGGCCCTGACCTCTCATGGGACTGACACATGGGGAGGAGCCCCAGAGACTACTTTTATTTGTTTGCACACACTGAATAAGTGAGGCAGCAGTGCTGGGATTTGGACAGAGGCCTTCGGTGCATGACTGCCCTGTCTGCCACAATGAAAAAACACCCATGAAAGAGTAAAAAATTCCTGTTGACTACAGCCATTGTTGAATTTGTGGAATCAGTCCCACCTATAAGACCCTGGATTCTCCCTCCCTTTCTCTCTCTCTCTCTCTCTTGAGACAGGATCTTGCTTTGTAATTCAGGCTGGCCCTGAGTTCACTGTGTAGCCCAGGCAAGCCTTGAACTCAGCAATCCTCCTGTTTCTGCCTCCCGAGGGCTGGGATTACTGGTGTGAGCCACCACACCCAGTATTGTGGTGTGTGGTACTGATTACAGGTGGGCGTGAGTCACCAAGCCTGGTACTGTATGTGGGTACAGGGATCAAACCAGGGATCTTGCACTTAGGCAGATGCTGGAACCACTGAGCTAAATCTCTGGCCCAAGACCCTGGATTCTTGCAAAGTTCAAGCCTGCAGGAGTTCATTGAGTTCAACTCAGGTATTATAGCCAAGACTTAGACAGGGGATGACAGCTGTCTCCTAGGGACTAGTCAACTCCTATCTGCATGCTACTGCCCATACTATCTATGGGAGACAGCAGATCCATGCCATGAAGGGTCCTTTTGGTAGTATATTTGGCTTTGTTTTTGTGTTGCTGTTATTCTTTTCTTTCTTTTTTCTGACTTCTTTTTCATTTTTCACTTATCTACTCTCTTGTTGCTGAGTCTGTCCAATTTCTGGTTTCATTAAAGAAGAAATCAGGAATATCATAGAAGCTCAGGTAACAAAAGCAATGGAACATTATAAGGAACTTCAAGCAGAGGTCCAGGTGATCAAAAATGAGAATGAAAATTTGTGAAGTAGGATGAATGAAGCAGAAAACAAAATTTCAGACCTAGAAGGCAGGCTCACAGCCAATGAACAGGAAAGGAATAACTTAAGGAAAATGGCAAGGGACCATGAGAAATCAATTCAATAGCTCCTAGATGACTCAAAGAAGAATAACATAAGGCTGATCGGAGTCAGTGAAGAAGCAGGAGACAGTGCAAAAGACATAAAAAAAAAAAACCTGTTCACAGATATAATGGCAGAAAACTACACAGGAAAAGGAAAAGAATTGGATATACAGATAAATGAGGCATATAGGACTCCAAAAGGTCGTGATATTTAAAAATCTATACCCAGGCACTTAATTATCAAGGTTCCAGATATCCAACAAGATAAAATACTTAAAGCATCTAGGGAAAAGACAAAAACCACATATAAAGGGAAGCCAATCAGGATCACAGCAGACATTTCAGCACAAATGCACAATAAAAGGAGAGCCTGGGGTGAAGTGTTTCAAGCATTGTAGGAAAACAACTTCCAACCTAGATTGTTGTATCCTGAAAAACTATCATTTGAAATCAAAGGAGAAATAAGGTACTTCCATGACAAAGAATACCCAGAGAACTTCTCAATGACAAGACCTGTACTCCAAACATTCTAAAGAATGTCTTGGAGAAACAATGAAAGTCAAAAACTCATGAGACCTAGCAGAGTGAATTCATTGAGCAAGGCAAGAAACCGAGTGAAAGGGGAAAAGCAAAGAATAAAAGAGCCATGAAAAGGAAAACACGATGACAGGTATAAATCAGGCCATATCAGTCATAACCATTAATATTAATGGCCTCAAAGGCCAATTAAAAGACACCGACTGGCAGATTGGTTTAAGAAAGAAGTTCCTACTTTATTCTGCATAAAAGAAACACACCTAATTCAGAAAGAAAACCATAGACTGAAAGTAAAAGGATGGATAACAATTCTCCACGTGAGAGGAAACTGCAAAAAAGCAGGAGTGGCTCTCCTATTTGCAGACAAAGTAGATTTCAATCCAAAACTGATTAAGAGAGTCAAAGAAGGACATTATATCCTTATACAGGGAAGAATCCAAGAGAAAGAGATGACATTCTTAAATATTTATGCACCAAATTCCAATGCACCCAACTATATAAAACAAATATTAATAGATATGAAAACCCTAATAAGCACTAATACAATAGTAGTAGGGGACTTCAATATCATGCTATCACAACTAGACAGATCAACTGAACAAAAAAATCAATAATGAAATACTTGAACTGAACCAAACCTTTGAACAAATAGCCTTAATAGATGCCTACAGAGTATTTCATCTGACAAAATCAGATTACACATTCTTCTCAGCTGCCCATGGGTCATTCTCCAAAGTAGACCACATACTAGTTCATTGAACATGCTTAAGTATATGCAAAGAAATTGAAGTTACCCCCTGTATACTATCAGACCATAATGCCTTGAAATTGGAGCTGAATAGCAAAAGAAACCCCAAGACCCTCACAAACACATGGAAATTGAATAATACTCTGCTGACCAAGAAATGGGTCACAGAAGAAATCAGGAAAGAAATTGAACAGTTTTTACAATTAAATGATTATCCCAGTACAACTTATAGGATTTTATGCGATACAATGAAAGCAGTTCTATGAGGGAAATTCACAGCAGTAAATGCCTACACCAGGAAAATAGAGCAAGCTCAAATAAATGACCTAATGTTGAACCTCAAGCTACTAGAAAAAGAGAAGCAAGACAAACCCAGAAGCTTGTACTAGGGAGGAAATTACAAGGATCAGGGCAGAAATTATTTCAATGGAGACTAAGAGAACTATACAAAAAATCAGTGAATCTAAGAGTGTTCTTTAAAAAGATTAACAAAATTGACAGATCCCTAGCCAACCTTATCAAACAAAGGAAGGAAAAGACTCAAATCTATGCTATTAGGAAGAAAAAAGGAGAAATCACCACTGATCTAGTGGAAGTCCAGAGGATAATAAACATGTACTTTGAAAATTTGTATTCCAATAAGATGGAAAATGTAGAAGAAATGGATAGATTCTTAGACACATATGAACTTCCAAAGCTGAATTAGGAGAACATAAACATATTAAACACCCCAATATCAATATGTGAAACTGAACATGTAATAAGAAAAATCTACCAACAAAGTAAAGTCCTGGTCCTGATGTCTTTACTGCTGAATTCTACAAAACTTTCAAAGAAGAGTTAATGCCACTACTTCTCAAACTCTTCAATGAAATGGAAAGGCAAGCAGTACTTCCAAATTCACTCCTTGAAGCAACCACTACCTTGATTCCAAAAGTAGAAAAGGACCCAACCCAAAAAGAGAACTACAGGCCAATCTCCCTAATGAACATTGATGCAAAAATCCTCAACAAGATACTGGCAAACAGAATACAGAGAATTATTAAGAAGATCATACACGCTGATCAAGTTGGATTCATCCCAGGGATGCAAGGATGGTTCAACATATGTAAATCAATAAACATCATTCACCATATCAACAGACTTAAAGACAAAAAGCTTATGGTCATCTCAGATGAAGAAAAAGTATTTGACAAAATCCAACACCCATTCATGATCAAAACCATACAGAGAATCAGAATAGTTGGACTTTATCTCAAACAAATGCAAGCTGTTTATGAGAAACCAACAGTCAGCATCATACTAAATAGGCAAAAACTGAAACCTTTTACACTAAGATCAGGAATGAGACAAGGATGCCCACTGTTACCACTCTTGTTCAATATAGTGCTGGAAACATTAGTCACAGCAATTAGACAAGACAAAGAAATAAGAGGAATAAAGATAGGTAAGGAAGAATTTAAACTGTCATTATTTGCCAATGATATGATTCTCTATACATGGGATCCTAAAAACTGCTAGACTTAATTACCAAAGATTAGTAGTGTAGTGGACACAAGGTCAGTGCTCAAAAATCAACAGCCTTTGTATACACAAACAACAGACTCACTGAAAGAGAAATTGGGGAGTCAATCCCTTTTACAATAGAACCCAAAAAAATGAAATATGTAGGAATCAATCTAACAAAGGAGGTGAAAGACCTCTGAAAACGGAGATAGAAGAGGATATCAGAAAAGGGAAAGACATATCTTGTTCCTGGATAGGAGGAACCAACATCATCAAAATTGCTTTCCTCCCACAAGTACTATATAGATTCAATACAATCCTGATTGAAATCCCAACAGCATATTTCACAGATCTAGAGAAAATCATCCAAAACTTCATCTGGAACCATAGAGACCTAGAATAGCAAAAGCAATTCTAGGAAACAAGGATATGGCAAGGAGTATTCCTATCCCCAAATTGAAACTTTACTACAAAGCCACTGTGATGAAAAATGGCATGGTAATGGCAAAGAAATAGACCTGAGGAACAGTGGAATAGATTAGAAGATCCAGAAATAACTCCACATACACTAAGCCACCTCATCTTTGACAAAGTAGCAAATATCCTCAATGGAGGAAAGACAGCCTCTTTGACAAATGGTGCTGGAAAAACTGGGCTTCAACCTGACAAAGTCTGAAGATCCATCTCTTTCACTGTATACTAAACTAAAATTAAAGTGGATTAGAGACCTAAATATTAAAAGAGAAACTAAACCTGCTGCAAAACAGGTTAGGTAAAACTCTTGGAGACATTGGCTTAGGGAAAGACTTTATGAACAAAACCTCTCAAGCACTAGAACTAGCAGAAGAAATCAACAGATGTGGTCTCATTGTATTAAAAAGCTTCTGCACAGCAAAAGAAACCACTCACAGAGCAAAAAGGCAACCAACAATATGGAGAAAAAAGCTTTACCGTAGTTCGTCAGACAAAGGGGTACTATCTAGAATATACAAAGAGCTTAAAAAAATCAGCCCCGCCAAATTTAAAGACCCAATTCAAAAATGGGCATCTGAAATGAACAGACACTTTTCGGAGGAAGAGGTAAAAGCAGCTAAGAAGTATATGAAGAAATGCTCAATGTCACTTGCCATTCAAAAATGGAAAAACATCCCTTGTTCCTGGATAGGAAGAAGCAACATCATCAAAATAGCTTTCTCCCACAACTACTATATAGATTCAATGCAATCCCGATTGAAATCCCAACAGCATATTTCACAGATCTAGAAAAAATCAACTGAAAACAACAGTGAGATTTTATCTCACTCCACAAAGAATGGGTGCTATTTCAAAATTAGCCAGCAACAAAGGCTGGCAAAGTTGTGGAGAAAAAGGAACCCCTCTTCACTGTTGGTGGGAATGTAAACTGGTACAACCATTATGGAGATCAGTGTGGAGATTCCTCAAAAAACTAGGATTAGGGTTCCATTTGACCCTGCTGGGAAAATAAAAGAATTACAAGATTCCTATCACAGCATCATATGTGCACCCATGTTTATAGCAGCTCAGTTTGTGATAGCTAAATCTTGGAAACAATCCAAATGCCCATCAACTCTAGACTGGATAAAGGAGATTTTTTTAAATAAAATGGACTATTACTCTACTGTAAAGAATGATGAGATCGAATCATTTATACTCAAATGGACATACCTTCAGGACATACTCATAAGTGAAATAAATAGGTCACAGATGTGTAAGTATCATATCTTTTCTCTGGTATGAGAAACTGAAGTTGTAAATGTGTTCTAGAATGCATAATCAATATTGTAAAATAGTAAATATTCAAAAGAAAATGGGGTTTAGGGGTAAATAATGAGGAAAGAAAAAATAGTGGTTAAAAAGGAAACAAAGCTTGTATATATAGGGGCGGGAGGGGTGGTTGGGTGGGTAGGGGAAGAAGAAAAATGAGAATTAAGTTGTGTCATATACTGGTACAAATTTTCAATGTGGAGTATAATTGTGATGTGTACATATAATGTACCAATAAAATGTACCAATAAGAAAGATTCTCCACCCCTATCATTCCCAAATATAATTGGTGAATCTGGAAAGTAGGTCATAGAGATTTCCAAAGCCATCTTAGATATGGCAATAAAATATTCAGTGAGCTTTCTGGTTTACCTAGCACATGAGTCACAGCTGAAATAAAGAATTCACCTTGACCACAAAAACCAATTGGAAGGCCTTGTTTTTTCATACAAATAATGAATAAAATTGGTCTTCCAGGAGGACCATATGGTGTACTCAGAAATTACATTTTCTTGGGCCGGAGGGTTAGCTCAGTGGTTCCGGCGCCTGCCTTGCAAGCACAAGGTCCTGAGTTCTATCCCTGGTAACCACATACAATGATGGGCGTGGAGACTCATACCACAGTGCTGGGTGTGGTGGCTCACGTCTGTAATCCCAGCACTCAGGAGGCAGAGACAGGAGGATTGCTGAGTTTGAGGCTTGCCTAGGCTACATAGTGAGCTCAGAGCCAGCCTGAACTACACAGAGAGACCCTGTCTCAAAAAAAAGAAAAAAGAAAGAAAGAAATTACATTTTCTGAAATCAAATTGTCTGCTCTTTCACTTTTAGCTGTATGACTTTTAGCTGTATGATTTTGGACAAATTACTTGACCTCACTTCTGCCTGTAAGAAGGTTAATGAGGTATCTGCCTCATGAGAATGTTGTAATGATTTAATGAAATAAACTACATGCAAATTGTAGAACAGGACCAAGTATATAGTAAGAACTTAAAATAAGTTACTAATATTATTCTCACCTTCCTGACTCTTAAGTGATAGACTGCTAAGGCAGATTTCAGCTCCGTGAGTTTTGTTGTTTTTCTTTAACTGAGCAATTCATAAAGAAGGGGATTTCTACAAA
This sequence comes from Thryonomys swinderianus, assembly GCA_004025085.1. NCBI lineage: Eukaryota > Metazoa > Chordata > Mammalia > Rodentia > Thryonomyidae > Thryonomys > Thryonomys swinderianus. The sequence goes on along the minus strand of PVIC010007593.1, from coordinate 25,309 downwards.
TGGCAGCATTCAGGCAGGGGTTGGATAATTATCTCTGTGGAGGATTGTAGCAGTAATCACAGCCTATGTGGGGAATTGAATTTCATGAGCTCTCTCTAGTGTCAAGATTCTGTGATCCTTACTATGAATTCAGCCTCCTGTGGCTACTCAAACCTTGAAGAGTATAATCTCATTGAAGAAGTTAGTATGACTCAAACAAAGAAGATACAGTGAATGGGAATACATCCATAATGAGGGGCTCTGAGAATGAGTGCAGTGGTCCATTTAGGAAGCAGACAGGAAGACTTCAGGTAGAATTTTCCTCAGTTCATAAAAGAAAGATTCACTGATTGGGTAGAGATAAAGGTGGAAAGGGTTGGGAATTTAGCTCAAGTGGTACCACACCAACCTTGAATGCACAGGGACCCAAGTTTGATCCCCAGTACTGGGGGGAAAAAAAGAGAGATAAAGGGGAAAGTGATGCAGAAATGTCTGTGTCATAGCTTCCAAAACGGCCTTACATAAGGCCTCTTATGGCCTCACATAAGAGTTCCATATATTTCCTCTTCCTTACTGTTCATGTTACATTTGGAATAGCTCTCTCTTGAGATTTTTTTTCTTTGTCTTTGAGACAGTGTCTCACTTTGTAGTTCAGGCTGTCCCTGAGCTCACTATGTAGTCCAGGCAAGCCATGAACTCACAGCAATCCTCCTGCCTCCGCCTCCTGAGTGCTGGGATTACAGGTGTGAGTCACTATGCCTGGCATTGTGGTATGTGCTCACCGGGGATTGAACTCGGGACTTTGTGCTTGCGAAACAAGTGACTGAACTACTCAGCTAAATCCCTAGCCTCTCTTGTAGATTTCTTGGGGATAGAGACCTGGCCTTTGTGAGATACCTGTGGGCACTAGCTAGAATATAGAGGTTGCATGGATTTACCCTCCTCCTTACTGGAGTTTCAAATATGCCCATTGTCAATGGTCTAGATCTATGATAGAACCCTGCTACACAGATTATAGTCACAGGGCCAGCAGCTTTGGTGTTTAGCATTGGAGCATCTGCAAACCTACCCAACGAAGATCCTCATTTTTTTGATACATTGTATATACATATCATGATCACATTCAGTTTTGGGAATTTGTATGAGTATATGACACAATTTAATTTTCATTTTTTCCCATTCTGCTACCTACCCACAACCCCCCATCCCCTAAATACATGTTTTGTTTCTCTTTTTTTATAACCATACTTTTTTTTTACCCCTCATTACTCACCCCTCCACATTTCCCTTTGAATATTTTCTATTTCATAATATCCATTATACATTCTAGAACTTATTAACATCTTCAGTTTCTCATACCAGAGAACAGGTATGATATTTACACATCTGTAACCTATTTATTGAGAAATACTCTTCATTGCTCTTGGCAGGTGATTTTCCTCCTCTGTAGAAGGAGGTATTAAAATGTCTATCTAGTGGAGTCCCTAAATCTTCTCTCTCTCTCTGAAACAAAGTTGTTTTGAGTGTTGCTAATGTTGAAAAACTAGACAGAGTTGTTGCCTTCCACTTGGAATGATCTTCCTTCAGATACATACATGATTCACCATCACAATCTTCACAATCTAATCAAACATGATTTCATCCTAGTCAGAATTTCCCTGTGTATCTCAAACAAATAATACACATTGACACTGGCCTTCTCATTGATATTTATTCTTTTAACTTGCTCTTAATTCTCCTTTTTACCATTTATCCTTGCTTGATATTTCAGTTATCTTTTGGTAATTGTATTACAAACTAAAATTTAAGGTGCGTGAGAAACAAACTTTTCCCACTGGATAGCCCCATTGCTAGAACAGTGCCAACCTGGTGTCAATAAATATTAATTGGATGAATGAATTAATAAATGCTCTTTGATGTTCATGTTTCTTGACTCCTCAAGTCTTGATGAAAAGCCAGTGTGTCTCTTCAGTATCTGCTCAGGTGCCACTTTCTTTGTAATATACTCCTTATAGATTCTTCCCACCCTAAGGAGATTAATGATCCCTGCTTTGTACTTGCTAACTCATATAATATTCTTTCCTCCTATTATTCATTAGGCAGTCTGTCTTCTCAACTCTTCAATGTACTATGAGCTCCTCAAGAGCAATGGCCATTTCTAATTAATCTGTGTGCCCCCCATTGTGTTTGCTGAGTGAAAAATAAGTGGATTTTTCCATGACTAAAGATGAAATCACGCACATATTCAACAAAAAGGTCTTTCTGATTCCACAGTTGTGGCTGAGGGACAAGGTGGGAAGGGGACACATATAGCTCTTCAAGAGCTTCCACTCCTGAATCCAGAACCCTGATTTCACCCCTCTATCAAATCAGGATGAAAGCCCATTGCCTGAGTCATGAAGAGTGAAGCCAGTAAGTTCAGAAGAGGGCAGGAGAGACCTCACATCACTGGGCATGCTGCAAAGTCCAAAATCAAAGGAAAGCCTGTGGAATGCTTCCCAAAGCAACGCTGCAGCCTCTCTGCCTCTAAGATAAGGGATCAATCTGCATCAATGTTTTAGTAGATCTACTGTTCAATTTGTTAGGGAAGCACAGAAAAAGCATATTTATTTCCAAGTGTCAAGCTACTGCACTGAATAGTAAAGAAAAGAAGGAAAAACCAGTGGAACATGGGAGCGTTCTTTGTATGCTGTGTTCTTCAGCACCTGCAACAAAAGCTTGTTCTTGACAGGTATTCTCTCAGGTTGATGAAGGCCACTCCTCCTAGGGCACCAGGGATAGGCAAGACTATCAAGTATATCCTCTCCATCCTCATTGGGAAGGACTGATGCTTATATTAATTTAAAAATTTACCTCACCAACTACTTTTGTTTAAAAATGAGACTTCTTTCCCATTGGATTGAATGTTGACTTGAGGTATCTTGCAAAAAATGCTTATATTCTTGCTGAAAATTTATATTTTAAAAGATGTTCTAGCTCATGGAAGATGAAGCCAGTGTCCCCAATGTTTTTCATACCATTGATATTTACTGAATCCCCAGGTGTTGGATACATTATAGACAAAAGGTGAGGTTTCTGATTGGTGGGGGACACATTTGAAGGCCAACAAAGAAAGATCTGCTAATATGGATTGGATGAGGACTCAAATACTGATAAAAAAAATTAAGGGAAAAGTGCATATTAGTGATTAATCCCTAAACTGCACCCAATTACTGAGCTTCTGCTATTTATATACTTACCATATAAAAACATTTTCTCTGTGGCTATCACTAAGTATAACCTAAGTGCAAGTCACAAAACAAGCCAATGTCAAGTCTGGGTGGGAGACACAGTCTGTGCCCTCATTGCCAGAGATCTGATGAACATTCAGTTGCTGTCCTCCATTTAATTAATTCTGATGGGCTATTGATGTATCACAACTGTTTGCCCTAATAATGAGCTCCAAAATTAGAAAGGCTACAACCCACTTAGACAGCTGCCACAGAAAATAAGCATTTGAAAATGATCTTGGTCAAGGCACTGGGGTAGAAATGGCTATAGTTCAGCAGAAAGTTCACACTATTATGTCACATGAGTTTTATTTTTTCAGTTTCAAGCACTATTAACACACCAGCAGTAATGACTACAAGAACTGTTAGTAGCCATAGACTTGAGACTGCTACTTCATATCAGTATGGTAAGGATATATATGCAGCCTGAAGTGTGCTAATCGTGGAGTCGATATAGCAACAGTCATTGAACAATTTAGGTCAGTTCCTCACACTATTTAATTAGACTAATATATCTGTTTGCAATTAATAGCAGATGTGACAAGCTAATGTGTCCATGTACAGACAAATTAACCTCTGCCCATCAGCTGCTAGGATCTGTGAGAAAGTTGCCATGTTTTGCTTCTATCCATCCAAGTCTAAATAGAACCACAGGATAATTATAAACACGAATGTTAATAGAAAACAAACGTCATATGAAGCACACTGTCCATAGGAAACCATTTCTCAGGAAGGCTGTCAGACATCAACAACCACAACAAGAATAAATATTTGAGTTTATTCTACTTTAAAAGCATTTTAAATAAATTTTACTTTTTAGAGCATTTTAAAGTTCATTGCAAATACAGGGATTTCCCATATATCCCATCCCTCTGCATACATAGTCCTCACAAGGATGTGTACTTGGTATACTTGATGAACCATATACTGACATAATTTCTGTGCAAAGTCCATACTTAACATTAGTTGATGAGATTGACAAAGTCACAGTAACAGGCCTTCACCTTTACGGTATCATTAAAAAAAATCTTTCCATTGGCCTAAAAGTTCTCTGTGCTCCACTCAGTTTCTTTTACTACCTTCAATCTTTGGTGAACAGTATTTTCATTATCTCTGTAATTTTGCTTTCTCCACAGTGCCTTCTAGTTGGTGTTATACAGCATATAGCCTTTGACACTGGTTTCTTTCATTTAGTATTAAGGTTCCTCTATGTCTTTTCATAGGGAAAAATACTCTTAATTTATCTTAGCACTGAATAACATTCCATTGTCTGTATGTACCAAAGTATACTTATTTATTCGCCTGCTGAAGGACATCTTGGTTACTTCCAAGTTTAGCAACTATGAAAAAAACAAAAGCTGATACAAATGTCCGTGTGTAGGTTTCTGTTTGAATGTAAGTTTTCAACATCTTGTGTAAACATCATGTGCTATGATTGCTGAATGGCACAGGAAGAATATGTTCAGTTTTGTCAAAAACCACTACATTATCTTCCATGTCAGGATCATTTTGCATTTTCACCAGAAATGAATGGAAATTCCTGTTGCTTCCCATCCTCAGCAGCATTTGATGGTGTCAGTGTGGTATGGGGTACCATTGTGTGTAGTGACAAAAGTCTGGGACTGTACTAGTTCCTCTCTATTTTTTTCTATGGGAGGTCCAGACCCCCAGGGCACTTAGGAATCAACAAATAACTTGCAAACAACTTGATTTCACAGGGGCACCTGGACTTGGCAAGACCACATATATATGATGTAGAACATCTTTCCACATGTTTATTTGTCATGTTTCAATGACATGTCAGTTCAGTTCTGGCCCATTTTTAATCACATTGCTTGTTTTCTTATTGCTGGCTCCCTTTACACTTAATAATATATGGCCACATATAATATACTTCCAGTTACCTGCTAACAGAAATAATTCTGTAACTTTCAACTACTATAAAAGAGGTCTATCAAATCATAAGGCAGCTGGACCTTAAATCACTAAAGTTTGATCTTAATTCTTCAAAGCAGAAATTTCTGTAATATACCTGAAGTAACCCTCACTTTCCCACTTCAGTAAATTACTATTTCCCATCCTGAAGTAAGAACATAGAAGAAATTTTCAAATTTATCAAATTTTCACAGAATAGTACTTTAGAAAGAGAAAGATTTTGGGTGATGGTTTTGTTTGGTTGGGAAGAAGGTGGGAGGTACTACCCTGCTGCTGCCATTGCTAATTCTTCCAGCTATCCTTCAGAGGAGACATTGGCCTGTACTCATGGGGATAATTCTGGGTGACCCCACACTGAACCTCCAGCCTTTTAAAGGTAAGCAAAGAACTGGGCCTTGATACTTAGTCCATAGGTCTATATCTAGAAATGAGGCCAAAATGATTGCAAAGGATCATTCATCTCAGGAATATTTGGCCCAGAGTCAGAGAGGCTTTTTAAAATGTGACATTCAGATACCTCATTTACCTTCCTATCTTCTGAGCTGGAGCCAATTCCCACAATTCTCCCAGCAACTGTCATGAACTTAGTACATTTTCCAGCAGCTGTTACAGGGAACTTCAAGTTGAGAAGGACACTGGGTGACGTGGTAAAGGTCCTGTTCATCTCCATGACTCAGTGCCATATTCCCTCTCCATGTTCGAAAGTCAACAATGGAAAGCAGTACTAAGAAAAGGGTTTTGACAGTGGGAACCCCCTTCAAGTTAGAACTCCTGGCGTGTAAAGAGGCTCAGTTTGACGCATCATAAACATCAGCTGGACATGGGAGATGGGCAAAAACAGAAGAGATAAAGCCCCTGGGATTATTTAGTCTCAAAAACAAAAAGAAATGGGTCACTTAGTGTCTCTTTAAATATAGGACAGATTATTATTCACGAGCTGTATCCAGATGTAGGAACATTTCTCTCCTGAGGACAGAGCAGGAAACAATGGATTTTAGTTAGAGAAGGGAAGAATATATATGAACAAGGAAGGGCTCCCTGGCACTTGTGGTTATAAAGCATTATAATAGGATACTAGAGAGGCTGTCATCCACTTCCCCACAGAATTTTAAGAACACGACAGACACCTCTTGGTAAAAATGGTTTAGATAAAACCTCCCTGGAGGTTGGAGGATAGATCAGATGACTTCTCAGGGGTCCTTTCAGCTCTATGTGTTTATCATTTTAAAACTAGACTACAATGCTCTTTCAGATATGCCCTATCTGGTAAACTACGAGCTATATCATTTTTTTCCTCCATCCTCCACCCCCTGTCCAATTTTATTTTCTGTTTATACCTTGCTTTGCTGATGCCTACTTGACACCTGCTCCTTGGATATTGTGCTCACATTGCTGTGTGATGCTATGCTGTGAGGCACACAAACACTATTCAAGATGGATGGGATGTTTGCAAGGACAGAGGAATGATGCCTTCTTAGTATCTTAGATTAAGACACTGCAGACTCTCAGATTGGAAGTACAGTCTCTAAGAAAGCATACGTGATTTAAACAGCCCTTTTGCATTGACAATCTTAGTTAAATATTTCAAAATATTTATCTTTATGGTTGGAAGATTCTTATCCTTTTATACACGGTTTGCTTTTTCTCAGATTCAGCTTTTCTTTGAAATCACAACTCCCATTGATGTACAGAGTCAGCGTGTCTTGTGTGGTCGGCAACCTGAGGTAGCTATCATTGGCTTCATCCTTGATTGCAAAGGCAAACCTGAGGGACATGAATGGTCCTTTGCACAGGGAAGGGCTCTTCTGAAACTCTGTACTTTCCAGGTCCATGTGGTTTTCAGTCTTCTGCAGTTCAAGGTTTAACAAATTTATGTTGATTTTCCAGGACATATACAGACAAGATACAGATGAAAATTAAGTCTGAAATTCACAAAGCCAACAAATTAGCTTAGGTTACCTGAGAATTGCACAGTTAAAGTCATTTGAAAAAAAAAAAAACCACAATATCTAAGCTGACTGCCAGAAGGAGAAACTTCACTGTATTGAACAGAATAAAAAAAAATCAGCTTTAAATAAAACCATCCACGTGTAAGATACATACTACTAATATAAACAGCATTGCATCCACAAATAACTAATGTAGTCTATAAAATAACACTTTCATTTATGGCACTGCAGATTAACAACCTCCTTTTTCTATGTGTACATCACGTTTATAAAATGTATTGACTAATTTAATCTTGAGTCCTCATTTGATAGGGTGTAGGAAAAAATCTGGGGCTATTCTAGTTCCTCTTTGTATTTTCTTGGGAGACTTAGAGTCCCAGGGTTCTGATGAGACATCAAAACCTCCACTAGAAGCTACCTGTGTTCTGTATCAGAGAGTGTACATACTAGTGTATACTAGCTTGTCTGGGGTCGCATCTGGTCTTTGGTCATTGGTCTGTGCTTTTGACTGTACCATCCTCCTTGTTCCCACCGCAAAGGTTCCTCAAGTCTGCCAGCTGTGTCCCAACTACCCCTTTCCTTCTCTCTAGGTGAACACATTGTCACATGCCCTTCATTTTATGCTGAGATTCAGAATCCTTTTAGATTCCTTCACGTGGACAGGACCAAATAATTTGTGTGACCTGGTGCAAAATAAAAATGCTTGGTCCCTTATTTAAAAAATTGTTAATGATTTTGTGATAGTGATAGAACATCAGACCAGCCATGAGGCCCTGTACCACAGGACAGGTCACAGGCTTATGATGCCAGCCCTGTGAGCAGATTCCCTGCTCCTGCCCACACACCATGCTGGATGCTACCTGTAACAAGATGGATGCTTCTATAGGAAACATAGGGACTCTGACTCTGTTTGCAGGAATCTAGAATTTTCTGGAAATTCTCTCTTTCCAGATTGGTACAGAAGTGGTTGGCACACAGGACACAGGCCATTTCTCGCAGGCCCTCAGAGTCCAAGGCATTTTTCTTCTCTTTTCTATTTTTCCCCTCTACATAAACCACCAACCTGTGGGCCCTGTCAAGTCTAGGACTGTGGAATTTTACCATCTAACTTCATATATTTGCAGTGAAAAGGGGTAGAAGGAGAATGCATTTTGTTCTAAAATGTTCAAGTATTTGTAAATAAAATTTAAAGAACAAACTAGCTGATCTCAAAAGTTCTTGTTAATATCATCCATCTGGCATTTGCTATAAAAACTATTTTGAAACACAGAAGCTCATAAGGGCTTCCTTTTCTCTCTTTCCTCTCTATATCTCTTCCCAGAGTGAATGAGCATCTAAACACACCTTCCCTGTTGTTGACAGAACAGGGAAGGAACCAGTGGGTAACAGGAACAGAAAGTCATCAGTTCACCATTGAGAGGTTACATATGTTGACCATATTTAAATTTAAGGTCACACAGCTCCGTGGTAGAAGCCAGCCTACATGGTTGACCTCTGGAATCTGAATATTAGCCATAATGTCATATTGCATTTTCTAATAAGCATTAATACATGGTAGCTTCAGTATTTATATGGTAAAATTGTGATCACTAGTCCCCGACATTTCCTACACTTCAAAATAGGTATATGTGGGCCATCAAAGCAAGGAGATGTGAGGAAGAAGAAAGAAAAAAAAGTTTAGTCTGACATTGTTCAGCTCATCACTGAACTTTAACAAAGTGTTAAAACAGTAATAGAAAGTAGAGACCAGCAGGAGCCAACATGGCTTCTCTCATTTCTTTTTTGACAAGGGCATACAGACAGACCTCAGAACAATACAGATGAGTCCATTAAAGTCAAACATATTGCATCTATAACTTTTTTGTTATTTAGCTACATTTATAAAAGTCTGGAAGAAATTTTCAAGGTTACAAACTTGCAAGTAGAATCTTCTGGAAGGAAGGTGTCTTTGAATGTCATTGTATGCCTGGATCACTTCAGAGGGCAGAGTGGGAGAGTATGAGCCATGTGGCTTAATCACTTTACCCATGTGACTAGGTGAGTCACTGGAGATGCCTACAGTGTAACACACTGAATACACACACCTGTATTGATGTGGGAGCACTAATTGTACAAAAATTAATAGATCAATTTATTTTTCTCACTGCTTAGATTCAGACAGTAACACCACCAATGTATATATATATTTTTACTAATACATGTTGAATGTCAAACACTATTCCAGGCTCTTGACAGATATCTACTAACTTGTTTAATTCTGCAATTCCATAAAGTTGCTAATATTACCTTCATTTTACAGATGAAGAAACTGAAGTAAAGAAAGGTTTGGTAATTTTCCCAAAGTCATATATCTAGAAAAAAAACCCAGGTGGCCTGGCTCTAGTATCCTCTCTCTCTCTCTCTCTCTCTCTCTCTCTCTCTCCCCCTTTCTCTCTTTCTCTTTCTCTTTTTGCAGTACTGGGGATAGAACTCAGGGCCTTGCATTTATGGGGGAGAAACAGCACCACTGAGCTACAGCCCTCACTGTAGCACTCACTCACTTAAAGCAACTAATCCTATTTTTTGTTTCATATGTGGCTTTTCATTTTTGGTGACATTTTAGAAAGTTGCAGAAAAGTACACAGAAAATTAAAAGTAAACATCACTTGTAATCCCATAGTCCAGAAATAATAAATAATAGTTTAATGTATTTCTTCTTCATCTCTTAATTTTAAAATGGGACTATTTACGTGACCATTTCTCCATATTTTTCAACTTTAAAAACTGTAGTTGATGTACAATAAATTACACATTTATTTAAAATACACAAGTTAATGAATTTTGCTGAGTTTATACACGTATGAAACAATCACTACAGTAACTATACAAATATTTCCAACAATCCTGGATTCCTTAGGTCCCGTTGTAAACCATCTGTCATTGGAGCTCACTGTCTGCTCTATGACACTACAGATTACATTGCATTAAATATATATATATATTTATATATATATACACACACATATATATCATATATGTATGTGTAGCTAAATATATATATAAATTGCTAAATATATATAAATTAAATATATATATGTTTATATATATACACACATATATATCATATATGTATGTGTTGCTAAATATATATATATAAATATATATTATATATATACACACATATATATCATATATGTATGTGTTGCTAAATATATTTCTTTGACTTGCTTGATTTTGAGATCCACATACTAATACTTCATTCCATTTTGTTGTTAAGAAGTAGTCTGTCATCTGGGTCAGAGATAATGTGTTAATCCATTCACCTGTTGATGCCATTTGGGTTTCTAAATTATAGTTATTACAGATGAAAGTGTTCTATGTGATCGTGTACACATTTTCGCTAAGACACATGCTTTCATTTCTCCTCAGGCCAGTATACACTGGTGACACATTTGAATTATATAGTACAAGTGTATTTAACATTTTAAGAGAATGCCAATCAGATTTCCAAAACATTTACCATTTTATATTCCCATCTGTAGTTCTAGATGATAAGTATTTATATTGGTCAATCATTTTAATGTTTTTTATTCTATGAAATGTGAATTGGTATCTCATTGAACTTTGATTTTGCACTTCCCTAGTCTCTAATGATGTGGCATATTTTTAAATGTTCTTATTGGCTATTTGATATCTTATATAAAATGTCTATTTAAATATTTCATCCTTTTTAAAAGAATTGTTGTATTGTCTTACTACTTCATTTAGTGTTCTTCACATTCTCTTTGTCTGATATATGTGCTACAGAAATTACTTTGTGGCTTTAAAAAAAATCTTAATACACCCAGAGCTGCATCTAAACGACTCAGGTCACAGACCTCGGGTGCCATTACCAGCACGGAGGATTTCAGCCCGCTCTCCGGTCCCTACTCCACTCCAGAGCTGCATCTATAGGACTCAGGTCGCACAGCCTGGGCGCTATTCCCAGCTCAGAGGACTAAGGTCTGCCAGCCGGCCCCCACTCCACCCCGGAGCTGTGTTGTGATGACACAGGCCCAAGAGGAGCCTGGAGCCATTTCCTGAATCCCTCCACACCAGAGCCATGCTGAGAGATCAGGCAAGATAAAACAACAACAACAACAACAACAACAACAACAAAACAAGGGAATCTAGCTTCTGTTCTGTCATCTACTCTTAGATCCCTCTATTCACCTCTTGTCCCCACACCCTCTCCTATCTTTTTGTAAGAAGCAATACCCAGAAGTAAAAGACCCTTAGGCTGCCCTATTTCTTATCCTGTACTATTATAAGAAGGTGTGCAAAGTCGCCAGCAGTCTTACAGCATGGAGTTGGCACTGTTTTATATATGCCCTTTTATCCTCTGTTACCCGCTGGCATATATGAGGCTCTCAAGTCTAGGTGATCTTTATAAATCTTCTAAGCCCATTTCATTCTCCTTCAGTCTCCCTACCTCCCTGATTCCCCAGTGACCTTTTACTCCCAAATGGTTCTGGGGGTACATTTACGATCTACATGGTGTATACACATTATTGATTAATTCTAAATTTTGGCATATGGACATAGAGGTAACTCATGAGCTCAAAGTCTTCAAAATAGAAACTAACAAAACTTTCCATTTTATTTACTGTGTTTAACACTGATATTGGCACTGATTGTATTATGGTAACAAAGATGAAGTGATCGTTCTGCTCAAATACCTCCCATGATGTGTCAGAACTGAGAACTCTCAAGGGTCATTACAGATTCAAGGAGGACAACCCAGGAAGGAGCCACTTCCAAAGGGCCCCAGATAATAGAAAGAAAGAGACCTGCAGCAAACACTGCCATGTCATCAGGCAAGGTATTAAATAGCATTAGTAACAACAAAAGAGTAGAAATGAGAAAATATACAAAAAACCAGACACAAAGATCACCACCACAGGGAAATTCAGAGAAAAGGGAAATAGAACTGAAACTCAAACACCAGGACTCTTTGAGATAGTAACTAAAGTGGATCTAGTAAAATGGAAATCAGAAATCATCTCTGAGATCAAAACACAGATAATGTCCAGAGTGAAAGACATCTTGTTTTTTTTTTTTTTTTTTTTTTTTTTGCTTTTTTGGAGACAGGGTCTCACTTTGTAGTTCAGGCTGGCCCTGAGCTCACTGTGGTGCCCAGGCAAGCCGATGCGAACTCAGCAATCCTCCTGTCTCTGCCTCCCGAGTGCTGGGATTACAGGCGTGAGCCACCACGTCCGGCACTGTGGTATGCGGTGTTGATTGTTGGTGGGCGTGTCTCCACGCCCAGCATTCTATGTGGTTACCGGGGATCGAACTCAGGTCCTTGCACTTGCAAGCAGGCGCCGGAACCACTGAGCCAACCCTCCGGGCCAGAGTGAAAGACATCTTTAAAGAAGAGATCAGTGAGATGATAGAATCCAAGATGGCAAAAGCAATGGAATCTTTTAAACAGCTTCAAGCAGAGCTCCAGGGAATGATGAAGGAGAATGTAAGCTTGAGAAGTAGGATGAATGAAGCAGAGAGCCGAATCTCAGACTTAGAGGACAGAATAGCAACCAGTGAGCAAGAAAGACATAATCTATGGAAAAGAGCAAGGGACCATGAGAAATCAATTCAACAGCTTCTAGAGGACTCAAAGAAAAATAACATAAGACTGACTGGAGTCACGGAGGAAGCAGGAAACAATACAAAAGACATTTAAATAAAATGTGGTCAGAGATAACGGCAGAAAACTTCACAGGAAAAGAAATGGATATGCAGATAAAAGAGGCCTATAGGACTTATGCCGTTACATAAAAATATCTACACCTAAACATATAATTGTCGAGGCTCCAGATACACAACACAAGAATGAAATACTGAAAGCAGTGAAAGGAAAAATCACCTACAAAGGGAAGCCCATTATGATCACAACAGAATTTACAACACAAACACTCAACACAAGGAGAGCCTGGAGGGAAGTATTTCAAGCATTGCAGGAAAACAACCTCCAGCCTAGACTGTTGTATCCTGCAAAACTATCTTTCAGAATAGATGGGGAAATAAGATATCTCCATGATAAAGAACACCTGGAAAACATCACAAATATGAAACCTGCACTCCAAAACATTCTAAAGAACATCTTGGAAAAAAACATAGAAAATTCCATACTCACAAGACTCAGGAGAGTGAACTCACTGGGGCAAATACGAAACTAAATAGAAAAGGGGAAAAGCAAGGAAGAAAAGAACCAAGAACAGGGAAACATGGCAGCTCTGAATATGTGCATATCAGTCATAACGTCATAATGTCAATGGCCTCAATGGGCCAATTAAAAGACACAGACTAGCAGAGTGGATCAAGAGGCAAGATCCTACAATCTGCTGCATACAGGAAACACACCTAATTTAGAAGGAAACCCATAGACTGAAAATTAAAGGTTGGGAAACAATCCTCCATGCCACAGGAAACTGCAAAAAAGCAGGAGTGGCTATCTTGTTTGCAGATAAAATAGATTTCAAACCCAAACTGATTAAAAGAGATAAAGAAGGTCACTATATTCTCATACAGGGAATGATCCAAGAGAAAGAAATAACAATCATAAATATTTATGCACCAAACTCAAATGCACCCAACTACATAAAACAAACATTAATGGACATGAAAAGCCAGATAACCACAAATACAATAATAGTAGGGGACTTCAATATTCCACTATCACAAATTGCCAGATCAACTGGACAAAGAATCAATAAGGAAATACTTGAGCTAAATCAAACTTTTGAGCAAATGTACTTAATAGATGCTTACAGAATTTTTCACCATACAAAGATGAGTAGACTTTTTTCTCAGCTGCTCATGGATCATTCTCCAAAATAGATCGCATTCTAGTTCATAGAACAGGTTTAAGTAAATGCAAAGCAATCGAAATTATCCCCTGCATACTATCAGACCATAGTGCCCTGAAACTGGAGCTGAATAGCAAAAGAAATTCCAAGATCCTCACAAACACATGGAAACTGAAAAACACTCTGTTGACCAACCAATGGGCCACAAAAGAAATTAAGGAAGAAATTAAACAGTTTCTACAACTAAAAGACAACCCCAATACAACATACAGGAATTTATGGGACACAATGAAAGCAGTTCTATGGGGGAAATTCATAGTAATGAATGCCTACACTCAGAAAATAGAGCAAACTGAAATAAACAACCTAATGATGAAACTCAGACAATTACAAAAAGAGGAACAAGACAAACCCAGGGCTCATACTAGGGAGGATATTATTAGGATCAGAGCAGAAATGAATGCAATGGAGACAAAGAGAACAATACAAAGAATCAATGAATCAAAGAGTTGGTTCTTTGAAAGGAAAAATAAAATTAACAGACCCTTAGCCAACCCTATCAAACAAAGGAAGGAAAAGGCTTAAATCCATGCTATAAGGAATGAAAATGGGGAAATCAGCACAGACCCAACTTAAAACTCTAAGATAAAGCCACTGTGATAAAAACTGTATGGTACTGGCAAAGTAACAGACCTGAGGACCAGTGGAATAGATTAGAAGATGCAGAAACAACTCCGGAAACACTAAGCCACCTTATCTTTTTTTTTTTATCATATTTATTCCTTCCCCTCATCACATTCCCACACCAAGTTTCCTATGGAAATTTCCCACTCTATAAAAGCTGTCATACTTTCTAGAGCTCATTTGCATCTACAGGTGTTCATGCTAAAGAGAAGATCCGGAATTTGTCTATCTGTGATCTATTGATTTCACTTATTAGTATATCCTCCAGGTGTCTCCATTTGCACCTAAATGGATCGATTTTGTCATTCCTTATGGCAGAGTAATACTCCATTTTATTTTAAAAAAAACCCACATCTTCTTTATCCACTCTCCAGTTGATGGGCATTTGGGTTGTTTCCAAGATTGAGCTATCACAAACTGAGCTGCTGTGAACTAGGGTGTACGTCTGTCTTTCCCGTGTGATTTTTAAAATTCTTTTGGTATTTTCCTAGCAGGGAGATAGCCAGGTCAAATGGGACCCCTAGTCCTAGTTTTCTGAGAAATCTCCACACAGATCTCCACAATGATTGCACAAGTCTGCAATCCCACCAACAGTGGAGAAGGGTTCCTTTCTCCCCACAGCCACGCCAGCATTTATTGTTGGTTGATTTTGTGATAGCGGCCATTCTTTGTGGAGTGAGATGGAATCTCAGTGTTGTTTTCATTTGCATCTCTCGAATGACCAGTGATGTTGAACATTTCTTCATATGTTTCTTGTAAGCCACCTTATCTTTGACAAAGGAGCCAAACAGCCTCAATGGAGGAAAGACAGCCTCTTTAACAAATGGTGCTGGAAAAATTGGGCTTTAACCTGCCAAAAACTAAAGCTAGATCTATCTCCTTCACCATGCACAAAACTAAATTCACAATGGATTCGTGACTTAAACATTAAAACAGAAACAATAAACCTGCTAGAAAACAGGTTAGGTAAAACTCTTGGAGACATTGGCTTAGGGAGAGACTTGATGAATAAAACCTCTATAGCACAAGAACTAGCAGAAAGAATCAACAAATGGGATCTCATCCTACTGAAAAGCTTCTTCACAACAAAAGAAATCACTGGCACCACTAAAAGACAACCAACAACATGGGATAAAGTCTTTACTAGCTGTTTGTCAGACAAAGGGCTATTATCTACAATATACAAGGAACTTAAACAAATCAGTCTCCCCAAGTTTAAAGACCCAATTCAAAAATGGGCATCTGAAATGAACAGACACTTCTCCGAGGTAGAAGTCAAAGCAGCCAAGAAGCATATGAAGAAATGTTCAACATCACTGGTCATTCGAAAAATGCAGATGAAAAAAACACTGAGATTCCATCTCACTCCACAAAGAATGGCCGCTATTACAAAATCAACCAACGATAAATGCTGGTGAGGCTGTGGGGAGAAAGGAACCCTTCACTGCTGGTGGGATTGTGGACTTGTGCAACCATTGTGGAGATCAGTGTGGAGATTCCTAAGAAAACTAGGACTAGAGGTCCCATTTGACCCTGCTACCCCCCTGCTTGGAATATACCCAAAGGAATTTTAAAAATCACATTAGAAAGACAGATGCACACCTCTGTTCATAGCAGCTCAGTTCGTGATAGCCCAATCTTGGAAACAACCCAAATGCCCATCAACTGGAGACTGGATAAAGAAGATGTGGGTTTTTTACAATGGAGTATTACTCTGCCATAAAGAATGATGAGACTGATTCATTTTTGTGCAAATGGAGACACCTGGAGGTCACACTAATAAGTGAAATAAATAGAACACATATATGCAAATTCCGGATCTTTTCTTTGATATGAGTACCTGTAGAGGTAAAAGAGCTCTAGAATGTATTATAGTTTCTGTAATATCCAAAAGAAATTTGGTGTGGGAATGTAATTAGGGGAAGGAATAAATATGATTTGGTAAAAAATAGAAGAGTATCTACATAGGGGGTGGAAAGGGGGTGGGTGGGCAGGGATGTGGGTAAAAGTGAGAATTGACCTGTGTCACATATTGGTACAAATTCCCCAATGTTTTGTATGATTGTGAGCTGTGTATATAATGTACTAATAGAGTTTACTGAATAATGAAAAAAAAATCTTAATAATGTCCCCTAAAAGTCAGAGGCTGTAAATTTTGATGAGTTGGATTTATCAAGTTGTTCTTCTATTAGATATGTGTTTAGTGGATAAGAAAACTCTCTGCCCTAAATGCTGCAAAAAATTTTCTTCTATGTGTTCATTATAACTTTTATTACTTATTTGGGTCTCTGATAAATTTTGGGATAATTTTCACATGGTATAAAGTTTAGGTTCAATATTAACTTTTTGCCTGTATGAGTATTCAATTTGCCAAAAATTATGTGTGGAAAATGTTTTTATTTTTCTCACTATATTCCTTGGTGTTTTTCAAAAAATCAACTTAACATATACATATTGGCCTATTTCTGAACTTTCTGGTCCAATGATCTTTTCTTGTTATCATTGATCTTGATTAAACTTACTTTATAAAAAGTCTTGGAGCCAGAAAGATAAATATTCTTTCTTCATTCTTCCTATGTATCATTTGGCTTTTCTAAATCTTATATTTCTATATACATTTTAGAATGAGCTTATCATTTTCTAAAAAAATTTAAAAGGCCTGGTGAAATTTTGGTTGGAATTCTTTTGTACTCCTCTTACTCAACTGAAATCTTGTACTCTTTAACCATTTTCTCTTGTCCTCCTTCCAACAATTATATACAATTAGTATTTGTCAGTTAACATTTTCAAAAACTGAAAATATACAAATCTAAGGCCCAGAGATGTCACATGACTTTTCTAAAGAAAAACAGGTAGTGAGTGGCAGGATGTAGATTCAAATCCAGCTCTGATTATTACAAATTTATTTTCCTTTCTATTGGCTCACAGTCTTGTAGATGCAAATATGCTGATACAAGTGAATAACTTCATAGACTTACAGAAAAAGTACACTTGTAAATTAAGCAGGCTGTTCTGCCTACTGTGAAAAAAAGGGAGTGGGTACCCTCTGTTTTGCTCCTTTAGAGCAAGTGCCTTTTTATAGCAGGGTTCCTCAGACAGTCCTTAGGGAGAGTCAAAGAACCCTTTGAGAATACATGCAAAGGCTTTTGTGCATGCATAGAGGTATGTTCTGGAGTGCAAAGGTTTGCTATGTGCATGCTTCAAGTGGCCCTGCCCCCTCTGTAAAAACTAGCAATCCTCACTCTACCAAAAATGTCTACCTTTAGGCCACCTTCCCTGCAACACAGCAATGTAATTAATCAATAGAAGTTTTCTTATTGTGCATGCATAGGGAAAATCTTGGCCAACACTTTCTACCACTTAACTAAGCAGTGCAAAGTACTAAGGGGTGAGTGTGTGAGACTGTATGTGTGTGTGTGAGAGAGAGAGTGACACACAGAGGACACATAGACAGGAGAAAAGGGAGAGTGTGAGTAGCATAAGGTCCTTAGGGTTGCCTTAAGGAAATGAAAGGGGAACTGAAACTTAAAGGGTGAATGAATGGTTCCAGGATTTTTTGCTAAGGAATAAACAAGAATGAAAACTCTGCCCCTACAGCCTGGTTCAGTATCACTGGGTACTCAGGCAGCTGTACCATCAGATTACCATTAAATGCAATGTGCCTGTTAATGTATTATTAGGTCATCAGCATTCAGCTGGTACCAGAGCATAAAGGGAGAAAGGAAAGCTACACTGAAGAGAAGATAAAAGGAACTCAACCAGCATAAAATAAAAATGCCTTGAGTCTATTTTGCAGACTCAAACCTACTAATCGATCTTTCTGACTCCAAGTCAAGCTAACATAGGGCATAATACATACCCACATCAGTAGTAGTACAGACACATTTAGATATAGTCTGGCCATGGGAAAAATGTGATTGCAAAGAAGTGATTAAATCTGTTGGCTCAAGAAATAGCCCATTGGTTCACATCTCAATTTCCCAATATGAGTCAGAATCTGAGTCTGACCTCTATTCTAAATGGATGCCAGATATATCATTTCACCAGAATCCAGCAGGCACACTTGATATTTAAAACAGATTTTCTATTTTTAGTTGGTTGCTGAACATCTGTCGGCCTTTTTCCTTAATGGCCTGTTCAGTAAAAGAAGAGAAAAACAGTGTAAAATCATTTTGTTGTTCAATATCATGATTAGTTTTCTTGAGTTGACAGCCGGCCTTAACAAGATTCTCCTCCTCAGGAAAGGTTCCTTTGATGGATGGTGTCCCTGTGGGTCTGAACGGGATAGTGGAAGCAAGCTGAAAATGCATTTCATAGTTGGAAAGTCTTTTTTTTTTTCTAACTTAGGGGTAATTGATAAAATCCTCTATACCTCATATAGCCCCAATGTGCAAGTCCTTGGATAGCCCCTTCTGAACCTGAACTTGGTTATAAGTAATAACTGGGAATAAAAGCCAACTTTAATAAGTCACAATGTATGTTGGAAGAAAATAAGAACCTTCCAAATCTCAATTATGGCACAAAAACAAGAACAAATGGCATACTTCCTACCAAAACAGAGAAAAACAAACTGTCTCAGGAAATAAACTGGGGTTTTTTTGTTCATAAACCTGAAAAGAATTAAAGTGGACTAAGTCTCAGATTTCTCTGAGCACTTTTCCTTTTCAATTCGCCCTTTGGCCTTTGAGTCACCTAAACAGGATCAGGGACAAATCTGCTTTGCTGGTCTGTTAAAGTCAAGCTGAGTGGATGTATCTTGAGAGGCAATGTGGGAAACTTACCTAAAATGTCAACCTGGCAAGATTACATTTAAGATTTTAGAGATAAAAATACTCATAGCCCGAAAAGCAGAGCTTAGAAAATAGAGAGGGAAATCTTCTATATTTGTACTTCTGTATTCCTAATACATACAAATATATCTGTATATATACTACATCTATCTTGTAAGATTTACAACTGTGTGGGTGGATGGTTCCACTCCATTTTGAAAGGCTTTTTGTTAGGAGTTTTAGAAATATAAATGTTTCAAAGGAGTATTATGTCTACAACATGGCTGTTCAGTGCTATGCTGTCATTCCTTCTGCTCAAAATAAAGTTGTTTCTTAACTATACCTGTCTGTTATGCCTACATGGCAGCCAGAGACACTTGATCTATTTGTTAAAAAAAAGAGAGAGAGAAATACAAATGTTTCTTGAATTTTTCCATTTGATAGTAAGCATGGATATGAAGGTATGGCCTCAATACAACTATCTTTATCCATATTTAAGTTTCTTAATAAAAATAGCATGTTTAAAATAAGCCTGCTGGAAAACATGTTAGGTAAAACTCTTGGAGACATTGGCTTAGGCAGAGACTTTATGAATAAGACCTCTATAGCACAAGAACTAGCAGAAAGATTCAACAAATGGGATCTCATCCTACTGAAAAGCTTCTGCACAGAAAAAGAAGTCACTGGCACGGCTAAAAGACAACCAACAACATGGGAAAAAGTCTTTACTTGCTGTTTATCAGACAAAGAGCTATTATCTACAATATATAAAGAACTCAAACAGATCAGCCTCCCCAAGTTTAAAGACCCAATTCAAAAATGGGCATCTGAAATGAACAGATACTTCTCAGAGGCAGAAGTCAAAGCAGCCAAGAAGCACATGAAGAAATGTTCAACATCACTGGTCATTCGGGAGATGCAAATGAAAAGAACACTGAGATTTCATCTCACTCCACAAAGAATGGCCGCTATTACAAAATCAACCAACAATAAATGCTGGTGAAGCTGTGGGGAGAAAGGAACCCTTCTCCGCTGCTGGTGGGATTGTGGACTTGTGCAACCATTGTGGAGATCTGTGTGGAGATTTCTCAGAAAACTAGGACTAGGGGTCCCATTTGACGCTGCTATCCCCCTGCTAGGAATATGCCCAAGAGAATTTTAAAAAATCACATCGGAAAGACAGATGTACATCCTTGTTCATAGCAGCTCAGTTCGTGATAACTTGATCTTGGAAACAACTCAAATGCCCATCAAGTGGACAGTGGGTAAAGAAGATGTGTTTTTAAAAAATAAAATGGAGTATTAGTCTGCCATAAAGAATGACAAGATTGATTCATTTATGTGCAAATGGATACACCTGGAAGACACACTAATGAGTGAAATAAATAGATCACAGATAGGCAAATACCGGATCTTCTCTTTGATAAGAGCACCTGTAGATGCAAATGAGCTCTAGAAAGTATGACAGTCTTTTCAGAATGGAAAATTTCCAAAGGAAATTTGGTGTGGGAATGTAATGAGGGGAAGGAATAAATATGATTGTGAAAGAAAATAAAAGAGCATGTATATAGGGGGTGGGGAGGTGTGGGTAGGTAGGGATATGGGTAAAAATGAGAATTAACTTGTGTCATTTTGGTACATATTCCCTAATGTTATGTGTGATTGTGAGATGTACATAAATTGTACTAATAAAGAATTCAATTAAAAACACCATGTTTAATTACACAATATAATTAAGTATGGAGCAAAACCAGTTAATGCCACACTAAAAGGAATTTGTAGTTAGGTATCTCACAGTAAGAAAGCTAATGTCATCATTTCTGGGGAAAACTATATTACAGTCCCACTGTAACCCATCACAACACATTACTTACTTTGATAAGCATAACAGAACCACTACTGTGTGCAAAGATATTCCAACCATTAGGAATGTCACTGCTTTTCCACCTTGTTTCAAGTCATCTTCAGTTCATGGGGAGCAAAGCTTTTAGATAGGTGAGCCCTAGCTTCTCAAGCCTCCAAATCTCAGAATGAGAGCACATCTGAGAAGACAACACACCTTCTGTTCATCAAAAATTATTCTGATTGAACAGTAAGTTGAGGAGCAAGTATGTTTGTTAGTTTTCTGCCACTGGAACAAAGTACACAGCATGCACAACTAACAGGATAAAGGTGTGTTTGGGCTGACAGTTCCAGTCCATGGTTGGCTGCATCTAAGACAGGAACCTCAGGCAAGAAGGGCGTGGTGGAGGAAACCTTCTCACTTCATGGCAGACAGGAAACATGAAAGGGGAAAGAGCCAGAGAGAGGGAAGGGCCAAGGAGAAGAGTGCAATCTCCCAGGTCACATCCTAGTGATCTGCTTCTTTCAACTAGGCCCTACCTCCTACAAGCATAGTCAGCTATGAACTCACCATTTGATTAAACCAAGGATGAATATAGTGCCCCCATGATCAAATAATTTTCTGAAATCCCCACTTCTGAACACATAAGCTTTTAAGGAATATTTTTGATCTAAAGTATAACCCAAGTGTCACTGCCAATATAGAACGGAATGCTTTTAGAATAAATTGCTCACTCTGACGTCCTATGTGCAGTATTCAAACTGTTTTTCCATTGTTAAGCCACTTAAGTTGTTTTATATTTTGAAATGTACCTACTTAAGGACACATTTCATCATTTGCTATCTGCAGGGCTTTGAGCTAGACACATAAATACAATTATCTCCTTGAACCTCACAATAACCACTTCAAGAAAGTAGTAAAATAATCATTTGGATAAAAAATATATATGTTTTGTAAAATAGGAAATATTCAAAGGGAATGTGGTGGGGGAATGTAATCAGGGAAAGAATGAATAAGATTTGTAAAGAAAAAGAAATAGCATGTATATAAGGGTGGGAGGTTGTGGGTGGGTAGGGATATGGGTAAAAATGAGAATTAACTTCTGTCATATACTGGTACAAAATCCCCAATGTTGAGTGTGATTGTGAACTGTATATAAAATGTACCAATAAAGAATTCAATTAAAAAATATATATATATTTTTTTTTACTAAGTCCATGAGTGGGCGAGTCACATCCCGAAGGTCATACAGACAGTAAGTGGCAGAGCTGACATTCAAACACTTTTCTAAATGATCCCAAACTCTGATTGCTCCATTGTAGTCACCTGCCTTGTGTTAACCTTGTCTTCCCAAAAGATCTGTGTCACAGACATGGGTAGACATCTCTGCCCACTCAAGTCATTACTTCCCTTGAGCCATTTCAGAAAGTCTGTCCCTACAATCAATCACCTATTTTCTACCATGACAGTTATTCTCAAACTAATCCAGAATCCACACAAACAGAAACATTGGTTATCTAAGAAAGAAACTGTCAAAGTTAACAGCTATCAGACTGATGAGAGAAACATGTTTAATAGGTTGGAAATGCAGATATTTTTCAGTGCTAGATATCAAGTTCTCATTCACACTAGGCAATCAAGCACTGCATTACTGTGCTCTCTTCTCAGCCCCAGAAAGCAGATCTCTGATAAAAGATATTCATTTTTGTAGTGAGTAAAACTTAATCAGCAAATTTAAACAGTATGTGACTTTTTGATTGGCTCTCATCTTGAGCTCCCAAAGAAGTTTTATTTGAAAGTTTCAACAGTTTTACTGAGATATAATTGATATACAAAATAATAATGTATATAGTTGGTGAGTTCAGACATAAATGGTGACCCACAAAATTATCACTATGGTCAAAGTAAAGCACCATCACCTCCAAAATTTCCTTGTATCTCATCCCATCATTTTGTGGAATTAACACAACATGAGCTCTAACCTTTTAACCAATGTTTAGATTATTAAATGGTATACACTGACAACAACAAAATGAAGTGAAATTTCCATTTAATAAAATATTTATGTGCTGTCTGACAAAGAGTCTTTGTCAGGAAGGCAGATAATTGGAAATGGAAGAGGCAAACTGTATGAGGGAGCATACTGCACATATCCTGAGTAGCAGGGATTCTTTAAGTGATTGATGAATTGTTCAACATTTTGTTGTTGTGCTCATTCAGTTAGGCATTACTGATTCAACTTTTAAAAATTTCAACTTTAAAATTAGACAAATGACCAAGTTATAGTCAATTATAGGTATAAAAATCTCTCATGAGGATGAAAAGCAACAAATTGACCATAGTTAATTTTTCTACCAATGAGTATACATAAATCACTGGTAGTTACATTTGGATTAATGTCTGTTTTTTCTTATAATAAAAATAGTTATTTTAAATAGAAATGTCATCATTATTTGATTTTAGACAATTCGCAGTGTTGTTTTGGGCAGAGAAGTGGTTGATGAAGCTCTTCAGAGAGAAAAAAGAATCATGTTCAGTATCTAGAATTGAAACTGTCCCAGTGCTGTTGATACATGCTTCTATAGTCAGTGAATGTGGACTTCTGTATGGTACAATTTCTTACACAAAGGTTGATATATAAAACAAAGAGATCAATGAAAAGAAAACCATTGGTATTCACTTGGAATAAAAAAATATGTAATTTAAAGGAGGGAATAAAAATGCTGGCCTGTTAAGGCTTGCTGTTTTCTTTAAAAAGAGGATACTTTAGAATTTTCTTTTTATGCCCCTCGACTTTCACATCTTGCACTGAAGGAGTTTTTTCATTTTCTCTATGGTGATATAATCAAAGGAGAACTATATGAGGAGCCTAATAATTGCAGAGTGTTCATTTCAAACCATTAAAGCTGAATTACATAATTTCTTTTCTAAAGATTGTAGCTCTCCAAAAATGAGCAGATGAAAGGTCTCAGCTCACAAGGATACTTGCTCATCCACTTATACAAATAGCATATAATAACATTCATTGTAGGACTACTTATTTTTCCTCAGTATCTTAAAACAGTATGAACTGATGCAGTCTGGATCATCTATTAAGTCCTTCCACTGCTTGCCCATCAATTGCTGGGTCAGTACTAGAGGTTTAGAGAGCTGCATTACTGAGCTGCGGTATTACCCAACAATGATCATCACATGAAATTAGATTCTCCATCAAAAACAAAATTTTCTTGTGGCTGAAATTATGATTCTCAGTGCAGGCCTCCAGCTCGAGCATCAACATTGATGCAAAATTGATGAAACTTCCAAGTGAAATTGCATTGTTTGATCTTCACAGCCCTGGAATAACATAGCCTAAAGCTACAGTTTCTGTAAACTTACTTTGCACAAACGACTTAGCCAGTACGGATGTATTGACATAGAGTGCCCATGAATGGCATTAGGGCTACTTAGAAAAAAGACAAAATAACAGCAAAAGAATGCAGCAATTGGTTCTGAAAATTACCTTTTTCCAGTGAACCTCTCTGAAAAATTACCTTTTTCTGCTGAATCTCACTCAAAAATTACCTTTTCCAACTGAAGCTCTCTCAAAGTGCCTTGATGTTAAGCAATATAGTTTTAAGTTGAAAATGTCACAAGGCCATGAAAAGAAATTGATAGAAAATTTCAGGGTTCCTTGTTGATATTTGAAGCAGCCTGTGGATTTTTGTTCTTTAACACAGATCTGCTCTGCTGTGCTACCACTTTGATTTCTGTATTGCCAAAAACAGCATGTTCCTAGGCTTAATGGCTTCAGAGAGAAGAGTATGAAGGTGATTTAGTTATTGCTGCTGAGGTTCTGTTACCAGTAGGAAACTGATAAACAGATGTTTTCAAAATCTTCTCCATTCATGGTGGAACTTTTAAAAGTGAAGTAAATAAAATTTTGAAGTTTTTATAAATCTTTTAAAATAAACCATAATTTTATGTACTACAATTTCCTTTGAGAAATTATGCACTTGCTGGGAGATTTTCTTCCGTTTTCTTTTTTCCTAACAGAGGAGTTTTAAAAACAATT
>PVIC010007592.1:0-50514 GCA_004025085.1 Thryonomys swinderianus | reverse complement strand
CCTTCCTTCCTTCCTTCCTTCCTTCCTTCCTTCCTTCCTTCCTTCCTGTTAGCAAAGAAATTGTAGTGTGGGCTACAGTTCTTTCCTGTTATCAAACCTCCTGCTCTCCTTGACAGCTAGGATGGAAAATGTGCCAGCAGGGACCTGGGGGCACCAAATTTGTTGTAAAATCCAAGAAGTTCTTTCACCCTTGAACAGACATTTTGGGATTACAATTACATCCTAAATAAAAAGTGTACAGAGTCTGGAGAGAAGCAGCAGAAAGTGCACACAATAGACTGATTCGGGTGATAGGATGGTGGCTGTCTTGCTTTCTCCTCTATAAATGTTCACGGTTCCTAAGCCACTTAGTGTTAATGGAAGACAGTGGTGACATAACAGTATATAGGTTTATCTCAGGTCAGGAAAAATGAGGGCAGAGAACAAAAAACTGAACAGCTGATTTACCTCTTACTTGTGGGTGAAACTTAGAAAACAAAAGTAAGATTGCTTATCATTGTTTTCGAAGTGTTAGTCACCAGACTTAGAAAGGGGAAGTCTGACAGAGACAGTAGAGAACAGTCACCCTTGGTGGATGACATAAGCAAATGTAGCTCCATATTCTTAGTAACTGACATTCATGATGGCAAAGGGAGGCAGGTTATAGAGCAAGTAATCAGAATTCTGTTCCTTTTAAAACAAAAAAAATAAACATTGAAATGGGACGATATCATTCATAAAAGCAACAAAATACAAAAATTATAGCAAAACAATTTAAAAAACTAGGAGAAATTGTGCAAAAATATGCAAGACCAAAAGTGGAAAAAAAAGAAAAAGGAAGATACTCTACACTCAAGAACATAAAGATGGCTAGTTCTTGGGTATAAAGACTTACTACCGAAAATGTCAGTTCTCCAAAAATTACAGATTCAATGTAGTTTCAAGAAAATTACCAATAAATTTTCTCTCTTCTTAAACAATGCATTCTAAAGTAGATTTCTGTTATGGTTTATACCTAGATGTCCTCCTAGAACCTCATGTAATCTCTTGAACAGGGTTTTGGGAAGGGGACTGAATAATGGTGGTATAGCTAAAGGTGATGTGAGAAGGCGGGCCTGGTAAGAAGTGGGTCTGGAAGGGTGCATCTCCCTCCCTGACTGTTTCCTTTGCTTTCTGTTTTTTGGATCCCATGATGTGAGCAGCTTTTCCCTAGCTCTGCCCCTCTGCCATGCTCTCCCCTGCCATGCTCTTTCCTGCCTTGGAGCCAGATAACGTGAGCGGAATAAGTGTTGGATATTTGCTCCAGGAGGAGCAAGTGCTTAAGACAATCTGTAAGACTCCTTGTAGGATGATGGCCAGTAAGTGTGTGTGTGTGTGTGTGTGTGTAACTGGGAGTCAAACTCGAGCTCTTATCCTTGCATGGTAGGCGCAGTGCTACTGAGCTAAAACCCTGGCCCTACAAGCACCACATTTGATTACTTTCTTCACTTTTGTCTGTGTTCATGAGGGCACTGGTCCATGGTTTTTCTTTCTTGTATGGTTTTAGATAGGCTTTGGTATCAGGGTAATTCCAACTGCACAGAATGACTGAGGAAGTGTTTTTTTCTTCTCTCTCTGCTTTGGAGGGGACTATAGAATTTATGTTAGTCCTTTATTAAATATTTAGTAGATTTTCCAGTGGTACCATTTAGACCTGAGATTTCTTTCTTGGAAGATTTTAAATTACAAACTCAATTTTATTTATTTATTTAATTATTTTTGAGACAGGGTCTCTCTTTGTAGTTCAGGCTGGCCCTGAGCTCACTATGTAGCCCAGGCAAATCTAGAATTTGGCAATTCTCCTGTCTCTGTCTCCTGAGTGCTGGGATTACAGGCATGAGCCACCACACCCAGCACTGTGGTATGTGGCATTGATTGCTGGTGGGCGTAAGTCACCATGCCCAGCATTGTATGTGGTTACTGGGATTTAATTCAGGACCTTGCGCTTGCGAGGCAGGTGCTGGAACCACTGAGCTAAATCTCCAGCCCACAAACTCAGTTTATTTAATAGATGCAGGATTATTTAAGTTATCTGTTTCTTTTTGAGTGAGTTTTGGTGCTCTACTTTTTTTTTTTTGAGACAGGGTCTCACTTTGTAGTTCAGGCTGGCTCTGAGCTCACTATGGAGCCCAGGCAAGCCTCGAACTCAGCAATCCTCCTGCCTCTGCCTCCTGAGTGCTGGGATTACAGGCATGAGCCACCATGCCAGGCTTTTTTTTTTTTTTTTGAGACAGGGTCTCACTTTGTAGTTCAGGCTGGCCCTGAGCTCACTATGTAGCCCAGGCAAGCCTCAAACTCAGCAACCCTCCTGTCTCTGTGTCCCAAGTGCTAGGATTACAGGCATGAGCCACCACGCCCGGCTGGTAGTCTGTTTTTAAAAGCACTGATCAATTTCATTCCAGTTGTTAAATTTATTGTAGAATTGTTAAAATGTTACCTTTTTATTTTCTCTGGGACCTGTTTGATAGACCTTATTTTGGTAATTTCAGTCATTTTTTTTCTTTATCATTCTAGCTGGAGGTTTATCAATTTTCTTGATACTTCTAAGAACCAGTTTTTCATATTTTTGATTTTATCTTTTGGTTTTGTTTTCAATTTCATTCATTTCCTGTTTAAATCTTTATCTTTGTTTTGTTTTGTTTTGTTTTGTTTTGAGATAAGGTCTTGCTTTGTAGTTCAGCCTGGCCCTGAGCTCACTATGTAGCCCAGGCAAACCTCAAACTCAGCAGTCCTCCTGCCTCTGCCTCCCGAGTGCTGGGATTACAGGTGTGAGCCACCACGCCCGGCACTGTGGTATGTGGTAATGATTGCTGGTGGGTGTAAGTCACTTTGTATGTTGTTCCTGGAGATTATCATTTCTTTCCATTGGCTTGCCTTGTAATTAATTTTGTATCCTTTCCTAGGTTTTGAAGGTGGAAGTCCAGATTATTTATTTATAAACTTTCCATTTCCAGTATAACATTACTAATGTAAACTTCTCTCTCAACACTGTTTTACTTGTGTCTCACAAATTTTGATAAGTTGTGTCTTCATATACATTCCACTCAAAATACTGTATAATTTCCCTTGCTATTTACTCTTTGGTCCAGACATTATTTAGAAGTATGTTGCTTAACTTCCAAATACTTTGTGGGATTTCTAAATATCTTCTTGTCCTCAATTTGTAGTGGAATTCCACTGTGGTCAGAGAACATACTTTGTATGATTCCAATTATTTAGAATAATTTTTAGTAATTCATGAAAATTATGTGACTTAGGATATGGGCTGTTTTGATGAACGTCCACTTGAGCTGGAAAAGACACTATTCTGCGTTCACTGGTGGCATACTCTACAGATGTTACTTGAGTTACACTGATGGCTGATGCACTTCAGGTCTTCCATGTTCCCAATCATTTTCCATCTACTTGTTTTACTAGTTGTAGAGTGAGGAGTGTTGAACTGTTCAAGTATTATTTTGAAATGTATTAACTCCATCATTTATTTCTTTAAAATTTTTATTGATACATTTTAGATATACATAATAACATTCATCCTATGTAATTTGTATTTGTATCTGATGTGTCTTGCCTCTTCTTTTTTCCCCATTCTCCCTCCCTCTTTTCTACCTCTCTTCCCCTCCTTATTTACAAAAGTGTTGTTTCCATTTTTCCTTTGATTTTCTCTCTTTTTTCTTGCCCCTTCCTTTCTCCCTCTCCCTCCTCCTTTATTCCCCTTCTCATTTGAACATTTTCCTCTCATTTCCCAATATCTCTTACACATTTTGGTCCTTATTTACATTTTTAGTTTCTCACATCAGAGAAACAGTGTGGTATTTGGACATGACTTCATTTATTTCCTATGTGTTTTGAAGCCCTGTTGTTGAGTGCATACATATTTAAGATCATTGTTATCTTCTTCATGAGTTGAGTTTTTCATCACTATATTTTATTATATTTTACCTTTGTATTTTTTTTTGTTTTGAAATCTACTTTGTTAGAGAATAGTATAGCTACTCTTGCCCTTTCAATTTAAAATAGCCAATTTTGGCATGTTTTTTAGTATATTCACATTGAGTGAAAATATCACTCCAATCAATTCTGAAATAGGTTTGTGTCCCTAAAGAAATTGTGTACCCACTAGCAACAAGTCCTCTACTCTGCCTCTCTGCAGGCACCCATTAGTGAATTTTCTCTCTCTAAATATGGCATTTTGACACTTTATACAGATGAAGTCATGCCATTTGGGATCTTTTGTGGCTGGCTTCTTTCTTTGAGCTCCATGTTCCATGAGTCCTTTGTGTTGTAGCATCAACACATACTTCATAGGCTTTTTATGCTTTTTATTATGTCACATTTGATTCCTTTCTCCAAAAATTGTTTTGTGGATGTATATTTTCATTTTTCTTGGGCATGAAATTCTAGGAGTAGAATTGTTGGGCCATATGGTAATCCTGTGTTTAACTTTATGAGTAGCTTTCTTTTCATTTTTATCATGATATGTCTTTTTCTACCCTTTAACCTATTTAATTTCATTTGAAGTGATTTTCTTACACACAGCATATAATTGGATATTTTATTTTAATATTATCTGATTGTTTTTGACTTTTAATGGTGTACTTTACTATGTAAATTAATTACATGTTTTATTATTTGTTTTCTGTTTGCTCTTTCTCTTTTTTCCCCCCTCTATTCTTTCCTGCTTTCTCTGAGAGGTTTTAATATTCTTTTCCATGCTTGCTTATGGACATTTGACCATATATTTATTTAGATTATATTAAAGTGTTTGCTCACTTCACTGGCTTCACTGAGGTGTACTTGACAGGTAAAAACTGTACTGTATGGTGCTTTGAATTATGTGTACATCATAAAATTGTTTTTATAATCAAACTCACCTCATAGTCTTTGTGTGTGTATGAATATACTTAGCAAGTATGTCACACAGCATTAACTAGTCACCATGCTCCAATTAGATTTTTAGGACTTATTCAACCTACAGAACTGAACCTTCTACCTTTTGAACAACACATCTCCAATTCCCTCATTCCCCCACCTTTGGAAGTCACCTGCATTCTTTGCTTTTATGAGTCTGACTGTTTCAGTTTCATCATGTCCGTGAGGTCTTGTAGCATTTGTCCTTCTATTATGGCCTTTTGGACTCAGCCTGAGGTCCTTGAGGTCATCCACGTCTGATCACTGGAAGGATTTCCTCTTTGTCTAAGGCTCAGGGACACCCTATCACACACGTATACTGCATTTTCTTTATCCAGTCTCCTGTTGATTAACAGTCAGACTGCTTCTGTGTCTTGGCTGTCATGAATAATGCAGGAATAAACACAGAGGTATAAATATCTCTGCTAGGTTTTGTTCCAGTGACTTTGGATAAACACCCAGAAGTAGGATTCTGCATCATATGGGAGTTTTCCTTCTAACTTTTTGAGGCATCTACATCTGTTCTCTGTAAGGCTGAACTAGTTTACATTTCCACAGTGGACAAGCAGTTCAGGTTCTCTACATCTCACCAACATTTGTTATCTTTGGTCTTTGTTCTAACTGTATGAGCTGACAATCTCACTGTGGCTCTGGCTGTGTTTCTCTGGTGATTAGAGATATTGGGCACCTTCTGGCAGTGTCATGGCGGTGTGCCTTCAGATCCATTTTCACATCTTTATTTTGTGGGTGAGACCCACATTTCACTCAGATATGAGGGATCTCACTGCATAGCACCCCCACCGCGGGCCCTTTCCCCAGAATTCTGGATAGAGAGATGGAGCTGGCCTCCCTACACTGCTCTTTCAAAGTTCCTGCAACTGGGTCTGCCTTGGTGTGAAGGAGGAAGAAAAGACAGAGAAAAATAACAAGGTTTCTCCACACCAGAACCCCTTTTTCTAGTTCCTCTAGGAAGAAGAGGCTCTTTGCTTAGATGTTTGCTTTCCATCTCCCAAGGGTAAGGCACCTGTGGGAGGGAAAAGGAACAAGAAGAAAGGGGCTTCCCCTGCGCTGGGTCCCTCAGACTCCCTTCCTGTTCTCTGGTGCAGGCTTCTCCTGGGGCTGTTCTGTCCACACCTTTGGCCTGGTTCCAAGGTTCAGGTTCCTTGTAGTTATGTCTGGAAACTTGGAAGGGAAAGCCCAGGAAGCTCATTACCTAATAGTCATCCTTAGAGATCTAGTCTTCTTCCCAGAAAGATCTATCTGCTATTACTGGATTTCCAGAGTCCTCACATCATTGCTCCCTGTGCCTGCCTGGTTCTGGGTGCTGCCAGTGGAAGAGAAAGACTGGGGTGTGCATGCTCCATCCCAGCTGGATCTGAAGAGTCAGGGACAGCGATGAAAGCCACGGCAATCCATGTCCTGCTGGTAAGAAGCTAGGAAAAGAGAGAATGAAGAAGACATTTGATATATCATCAATAACCATCAGGGAAGCATTTTTAGAATATGTGTGTGTGTGTGTGTGTGCGTGTGTGTGTTTTGAGACAGGCTTTGCCCTTGGCTTTGAACTTGCAGTGATCCTCCTGCCTCAGCATCCCAAGTGCTAGGATGATAGGCATGCCTCACAATGTGTGGCCACCAGGAGAAACATTTTAAATCAGTGGGAGCTGCTGCAGCCTGTTCAGCTAGGAAACTGAGATAAGTGGTCGGCTGCCTGGGATGAGGAGTGTAACTCACACTTTGCTCATTGTATTTCAATACAATGAATAAATTCAAGAGGAAGTGAAATGTTTCTGTGTATAACACAAGCACAGAACTTCCCGGGGTGAATGATTTCTAATCTTGGTGTGGCAGAGTCTCCTATGAACATAGTACGATGTTGAGGTGGATAGAAGCGACAGGCTTGACTTGCAAAATATCAGAAAGTTGTGAACGTGAAGCAAAATAGAAGCACCACAGACAATGTAAAGAAAGCACACTTGTAGTACAGGGCAGAAAAAGAACAAAGGTATATTCTAAAACCTACAAATTAATTTTTAAAAAAGGGTGATTTTACTGGAAAGCAACAGATGTATACAGGAAATTCATATAAGAAATAACATGGTCTGTTACTAGAGTGTATAGAAAACATGCTCATTCCTACCGTGGCCAGATAAGGGCAGATAGTAGTGAGAAGCGTTTGCCAATCAGGTTGGCAGGCACACAGCTTCACAGCATGCTACATGCTGATGAGGGTATCTGGCTCCATGTCTCTCCTGCACCGCTGGTGGGAGTGAATATTTCTACAACCTTTCTCAAAAGCAAATTGAAAATATGTCTCTGTCAGTTGGGGCTGCTGTAAAAAAGTGGCTTAGGCTGTGTAACTGATGAGAAGAAAAGGTTATTGCTCACAAAGGTCATTGAGTCTTCTCTGTGCCCTCACATAGGACAGAGGCCCAAAGGCTCCCATGGCTTCTTTGATGGGTGCTAGTCCTGTTCATGAGGTGGACCCTCCCAGACTCAATGCCAATCCGAGCCCCACCTCTCAGTGGCATCACCTTAGCAGTTAAATTTCCACCTGTGAAACTTGGAGGGGCACAAGCCACAAGATCACAGCAGTATCAGAAAGTTCAAGGGCATGTGCTTTGACACAGTAATACTAGCACTAGAAATGGATCTTAGGACAATTCTGGAAAGTATGTGGGTTAGAATGGTCATGGCATCATTGTTAGAAACAACTACATTGTACAATTCTAGGGGATTGGCTTAACAAATTACTGATTATTTACATGCTGAATATTAAATCCTATTAGAATGATATAAATACATATATCTATATATCCTATATACAATTTTTCTATGGTATATGAATACAGAATGATATCTATAGAATCTTGCCAAATTAAAAAAGGACTAATGTAATTTGAATTAATTTATGTAAATTTTATATGTCTATTCTGTCCATTTATTCATATGTGTCTAACCTATCTGCCATCTCTTCTCTCTCCCTTCTCTCCCCCTCCTCTGTTTTTTTCTAGCTGTCAAATTTATCTATCTACAAGTATTTGAATGCAAAGAGTTTGAAAAAAGTTAAACAAAGGTTAATTGGATGGTTGAATTTAATTTTCCAACAGAGGGAAAAATATCTTTATACTCTAATTTATTTTTTTCGGCACCAGTTCTAGGAAACAACAGTTTCACTTTTCCAAACCATGTTCCTTGGGCAGTTGCTGACCCAGCACTTCAGAATCAGATGTTTCATTTCCATAAGTTCAACATTTGTCATTTAAAGAGTACTGATTATTTTTTTCCTATTGCTAAAAATGTTTTAAATTTTTATTAAAACTTATGGTTTTAACCAGTTTTGGGGAGTAAATTTATGGCATTAAGCAGTGGCACTGGGTCCATGTCCAGAGCTCTTTTCATCTTCTTTATTGGAAACTCTACCATTAAACAGTGACTCCCTCTTCCTGTCTTAGTTTCTTTTCTTGCTGCTGAGACAAACTACCCAACACCCAGAGTTAAAGGAGGAAAGGTTTATTTAACTCACAGTTTGTAGAAGTTTCATTCCATAATTGACTGGCCCAAAAACAGGGTGGCAGATGGCAGAGGAGAAACAGCTCCTGGTGGGCAGAAGGCAGCAAAGCAACAAAGGGTGGCCACAGGTCTTGTTGTCCCTTATATTTTATCCAGGCTACTTAGGTCGTGTAGCACTCACACTCTTAATCCTTGTGCCCTTGGTCTGAACATTGCACTATCAATCAGTCACACACTCTAGATCCAGCTACCTCTGAAAAAGCCCCCCTGTGACCACATGAGGCTTTGGGAGACAAACTGTAACACTTCTTCCCCTTCCAGCCCTGTCAAGCACAACCCTATCTTCTGTCTCTATGAGTTTGCATATTGTTGTCCCCTCGTATCAGTGCAGCCATGCTGTATTTGTCTTCTGTGGCTGGCTTACTTCTCATAGTGTGATGTCCTCCTGTTATCTCTATGTGGCAGCATGTGTCAGAGTTTTATTCCTTCTAAAGGCTGAGCAGTGTTATATTGTGTGGATGGAGCATGGATGCTTATATATGAATACTTGCCAGGCTGATTCCCCCTTTAGGTGGCTATGTTTTATTCCCTGATACTGGGGATCGAACTCAGGACCTTGTGCTTGCCATGCAGGTGTGGTGCCGCTGAGCTACATCCCTTGTCCTTTTACCATGAACACACACATGTACATCAGATCACTGTTGAGAGGTATAGATCAAAGGAAGGTGCTATGTGTTGGGGCAGGGCAGAATGGTCTGGGGGTGAAAGTGTCCTTCGTCCACTCCACCCCAGCAGATGGGCTCTAGAGACCCACAGCAGGAAGTGCTGGCCAGGAAAAGTAGTCACTAAAAAGTACAATGTCCAAAGGCTGAATGGCAGAGTGCCTTTAAAAAACAGAATTTCGGCTCATCTCCAATGTGGGTGAAACATTGACCTTTATGTCCTGATCTGTGCAGTTGGGTAGAGCACTTTGTCATCTTCTGACCCACAGTCACCCTGGGTCGTGTGACTCAGAGGAAACATTTCTTCCTGGGGCACACTCAACCTACCCTGGGATAAGCAGGGGTGAGCAGAAGGGACATAGTTTCCTGCTGGAACCACTGTCTGTGTCTGCAATGTCAGTATCTTTGGAGGGAGATTTTTTGAGAAATAACAGAGTGCCATACACTCCTGCTAGAAGCACATACAGTGTGGATTTCCTAACAGGAGTCTAGAGATCTCCCAACCAGTGCTACCTCCCTCCTCCACCCTCCATCCCAGAGCCATCCCAGGAGGGGCTGCCCTTGGCAAACTGGCACTCCCTGGTAAAGGTGATTTTTGTTTTTCTTTCTTTCTTTCTTTCTTTCTTTCTTTCTTTCTTTCTTTCTTTCTTTCTTTCTTTCTTTCTTTCTTTCTTTCTTTCTTTCTCTCTCTCTCTCTCTCTCTCTTTCTTTCTTTCTTTCTTTCTTTCTTTCTTTCTTTCTTTCTCTTTCTCTCTCTCTGTCTCTCTCTCTCCCTCTCCCTCTCTCTCCCTCTCCCTCCCTCCCTCCCTCTCCCTCTCTCTCTCTCTCTCTCTCTCTCTCTCTCTCTGCCTCTCTCTCTTTTTCTTTCTTTCTTTCCGAGCCAAACATCTGAAATCAGGGTAGTTACAGCCACTTTGTGGCTCTCCCTGCCTCAGCAGTCCCTTGGTGGTAGCCATGGTGCCAGTCTCTGCCTCTGTCTTTGTGACTTTTGCCATTGAAAAATTTTAATTCAATTTTTTGGAAACAAAACATTTATTGGTACATTTTAGATATACATAATGATAACATTCATCATGGGGAATTTGTGCTGTATGTGATATGTCTTGCTTCTTCTTTTTTCCCTTTCCCCTCCCCTCCTTTCAAACTCTCTTCCTCTCCTTACAAAGGCTTTGTTTCTATTTTTCCTTCTAGTTGCCTTTTTTTTTCTTGACCCTTCCTCCCTCTTTCTTCTCTTGTTCACTTCTCATTTAAACATATTCTTCCATTTCCTAATACCTATTATACATTTTGGTCCATTATTCGTGCTTTTGATTTCTCATACCAGAGAAACAATGGCATTTAAACATGTGTGTCTAACTTGTTTCACTTAAGAGTATGGACTCAAGGTGCATCCATTTATCCCACAGGTCTTTGTCCTTTCTTTTTTTCTTATAAGTACAGCCATCATTGGACTTGGGCCCATCTTAAGTCCAAGATCCTCTCATATAAGGTCTTTAGTTTCTTACATCTGCAAAGACCTCTTTTACACAGAAGCAGACACTCACAGGGTCTGGATTTAGGGCATGGGCACATCCATTTTTTTTTTTTTTTGAGACAGGGTCTCACTTTGTAGTTCAGGCTGGCCCTGAATTCACTATGTAGCCCAGGCCAGCCTTGAACTCAAGGCAATCCTCCTGCCTCTGCCTCCTGAATGCTGAGATGACAGGTGTGCACCACCACACCCAGTTGGACACATCCTTTTTTATGGAGGGGGTATCACCATGTAGCTCAGCACAAAGTCCTTGACACAAAAACAGTCAAGACCTCCGTCATCTTGCATGGAAGATTGCACTGTGCCTTTGGCAGATGGGAAGTTCTGCTGTGCCTGGCTCTCTGTAGCGGTCTCCAGTCTGAGAGCCCACCCTCGCCCTTGCCACTTCTCTTGAGATATTCAAAGCCACCTGGCCAGAGCAGCCTGGGGCTCTGCAGTCTCCACAGCTCTTTCTCCAGCATGCCTCATGAAGGGGTGGCTTTGTCTCTCTACATCACATGGCCAGTGCCTCAGTGTCCACGTCACTCCACACTGCTGCCTCCCCGCCCTAGATTTCTCACATGTCTTTTTCTGTGTCTCTCTTGATGACAGATGAGGGGAAAGGCAGCCCTGGTGTCTTTGGATGACATAATTATTAAATTTCCTCAAGTGAAAACCAGAATGGAGAAGTGGGAAACCTTGGGTGAAGACCATGACGCCCTGTAGTTTAGGAGATATTGAGAGTAAAACTTGGGTGATTTCAGGTTTATCATTTAATTATGATTATTCTGAAATAGCATGATCACTAAAAGCTGACCCCTAAGATTGAGCTCAGATGTCCCAGACACTGTGTCTCTGGGACGCTTGGCTTCCTTCACAGGTCTGATCCAGGCTGTACTGAGCAGAACTACCCTGAAAGAACATGGTCTCTTGCACCCTCCTCTGTTTATAGAGTGACCGGGAGGCGTGGGGAACATGGTGTCCATTCAGGTATGTGGTACTGACCTGCAGAGGCTTGAGTCCATGAGAAGCACACCTTTCATTCAGGGCCATTGCACTCTCGAGATCCATGTGCGGGGAGGATGATGGATGAGGTATTGCCTGGCTGAGGCCAGAGGAAGCCATGGCCAGGGACAGAGAACTGCCTCTTGGAAACCCCCAGGTTCATGTCATGGAGAGAAACCACCCACAGGAAACTTCTGAACGACACAGTATGTTTTTTCATTGTATAGACAGCTGGAGATGAGACTTTCATCATGATCCTTAGGGATGCCAACCCTCATCCCCTCTTTGATGCTCTCCTTGTCCCCCGTTATAATCCTCCAGGACACCCGTCCCTGTGTCCT
The DNA here is from genome assembly GCA_004025085.1 of Thryonomys swinderianus. NCBI lineage: Eukaryota > Metazoa > Chordata > Mammalia > Rodentia > Thryonomyidae > Thryonomys > Thryonomys swinderianus. The sequence continues at coordinate 38,497 of PVIC010007592.1, read as the reverse complement.
GCCCTGCACAGGAGCTGCCACACCCACCCTACCCAGCCCACAGCTCTTACCCTGCACAGGGAGCCCCGCTCTCCATAGCTCTGCATGTCACTTGGACACTGTCCCCTGTGTGCGTTTGGGTGTCTGAGAGCACACTGCTGGTCAGAGCATGAGGCCTGGGGTCTCACAGATCAGAGCCAGGTCTGTTCTGGTTCCTGCCTTGTGGCTTGTAGCCGCTCCTTGTCCCTCTCAGCCCCTCTCAGTCTGTCCAGGTGGCACTTGCTGCCTCTCTGAGCTCCATGATGGACCTGGTTGACTGACATTAGTACAGCAGGCTGAGCCCACTCACTATCTGTCAGAAAGCCAGGTTCCTCCCCACTTAGCTCCCAGCTGGGTACCTCTTTGTGCCCACTGTCTTCATGTGGCCTGGGCATGTGCTTGGGTCCTGGATTCTGCTAGCCAGCTCTCCTGCAGGCCCATAAACTTGGCAGGCAGCCTTTTTCAGGGACAGAGCTGTGTGGACTCTTCTAAACATGGGTTGCACATCCCCCTTGTTATCTTACTCCTGAATTCCTTAAGTGCAGCTCTGGTTCAGATCTTCCTGACTGCCAGATTTTTGCTTTGGCTCATATTGATTTCATATACCTGTCAGTTGTTCTGGAACAGAGGCTGGAGGCTTTATTGGGACCCACCCTGGATGCGTGAGTTGCCTAAAACCGTGTTAACAAGCTGGTCCTGACCCAAGGACCAGTGCAGCACAATATTTCTTCTAAGGACTAGCATAGAACATGTTTTCTTGCAGTGGGCTGATGGTGGCTGTGGTGGCCATGTCCCTGAGTCACTGTGCCTCCTTCTATCTACTTTGAATCTGTCATTTTCCATCTGCTTATGTTATATTAGTCAGCTTTTCCACTGCTGAGGCACAATACCTGAGAGCTACAACTTGAAGAGAAGTTTATCTGGTTCATGGTTTGGAGGGTTCAGTTTGTGGCTGGTTGGCTCCAGGGCAGGAACATGATGGTGGAAAGGCCTGGTGGAGGAATAACACTCAGTTCATGGTGTCCAGAAGGCAGCACAGGGGACTCTGCTAGAGAGGAAGGGTGGGGGACCAGACATAGCCCTGAGGCCACACTTTATGACCACCCAGACATACGTGGGAAATATGCTCCATCAAGCCCCCAGGGAGATCCCAAGGCCAGCCCAGGTGACAACACTCCTCCCTGACTCCATGCACAGTGCACACTTTAAGAGGTGCTGCCAAGCTGTAGTCCCCTGGTGTCTTCTTGCAGACAGATCTGGGCCTTCCTGGGTCTTTGCCCTGAAGCAGACCTGGACTCCCCGAGGATGAGGCTTTGCACACTTTGGACACACTGTTCACATATTCCATGAGGTTCTATGTGCTCTAATCCTACAATGTATTCATAGCTCCCTATTTCTCAGCCATGTCCGATGTTGCTAGAATTTGGGTATTTTGCTAATATGATGGCTAAGAGATTTTACTTAAGTGGAGAATTTCTCTCCATGCTAACTGGGCTTTTGCATGTTTCCTCTTTTGTTAATTATCAGGTTAAAGACTTACAGACAACTTTATTGAGATGTGATTCACATACCATACACTTCACCTATTTAAAGTGTGCAACTCAGTGGCTCTTAGTGTCCCAGAATTATGTGAACATTGACATAATTTTGGAAGATCCCTAAAGTTATGGTGAATATTTAAATTTAAAAAGACACATTGCCATCAATCTCCCTCAAAATATATCCCCTTGCTCACTCACAGTGACCCAGTCTCTTGCTGCCTTCCAAAGGAGTGGTGGAAATCCTCTTTTCTGAAGCTCTATCATTCTGTCATGCTGCTTTGATGTATCATCAAAAATGTGGTGAATGCTGCTGCCCAGAGCCACCTAATGGAATGACAGGCTTGTGAAAACATGACACAGTGTCCTCATCCACCTTCTTCACTGATCTGGGCCAAGTGAGTTCTGACTCTTCTCCAGAGTCAAAAGGACCATGAAAGGTTGTTCTGAATCAAGTCAGGACATTGAGGTAGCTGGGACAGAATGACTAAAGACACTCATGAAAGAGGACTTTCAGGACTGCTTCAGAGTGTGGCCTGGATGCTGGGAAAAGGGCTTAGAAACAAAGGAGAATATTCTGAGGGGGATTAACATCAGTGTGGCTTTTGCTGTAATACCTTTTAAAATTTAAACATTCATCATATATATACATATATATATATATATATTTTTTTGAGACAGGGTCTGGCTTTATAGTTCAGGTTGGCCCTGATCTCACTATGTAGCCCAGACAAGCCTCGAACTCAGCAATCCTCCTGCCTCTGCCTCCCGAATGCTGGGATTACAGGCTTGAGCCACCAAGCCCAGCATTTGTAGAATGTGGTACTGAGTGCCAGTGGGTGTGAGCCACTATGCCTGGTATTGTTGTATGTGGTTACTGGGGATCGAACCAGGGACCTAGTGCTTGCTAGGCAGGTGGCTAAATCTCCGGCTCCATTCATCATAATTTTGATTGCACCTGTGTATCACCTCCAGTAGTCCTTCACCCCCATGTTCCTCCACAGCCCTCCCCCTTACAAACCGCGAATCCACCTCCTCCCTAGCTGTGCCTGCTCGGGACACTTCATGTGGAAGGACACAATAGATGTTCCTTTGCGGCTCACTTCCTGCAATGATCATAAAGTTTTCGAATTCATTTTGGGACACCCAAGAAGATTACCTAGGTTTCCCTTTATAATCTGTGACAAGGTCTATCACATTCATAGATTTTCTTTTTCTTTTTGGCACCAGGGATCAAACTCAGGACCTTACACTTGTGAGGCAGGCACAGTGCCACCGAGATAAATCCCTAGCCCTTATCCATAGATTTTCTAATCATCAAATCTTCTTGCATTTATGGGGCCAGCCAGCTTGGTCACAGTTTAAAAGCTACAAGGCTGAACTTGAATTTCTAAAACTTTATTAAAAGACACGGAACCTGTATTTCTGAATGAGGTTGGGTATAACTTGCTATCCTTCTTTCTTTTACTTTCCTCTCCTTCCCTCTTGCACCCCATACTCATTTAGGCATGGCACCAAACTTCTAAAAGCTGAATGGGCTGCACACTGTCTTCCTGTGACATAGATCTGAGGTCCTTGAAGAGGAACGTGGCATCGTGCCACTGGAGGAACAGACAGCGGCCTCTTGCCGTAGATAAGAACTTAACCACAGACTGACCTACTGCGCTAGATGTTCGAGGAAGTGTGTGTGTGTTGAAATGGTAAATGATTTGGTCTAAGCAATAAATGAGGACAAAGGAGCATGAGAACTGTCTCTAGGAGAAAGAAGTCTGACATCCATGGGTGGGAAGTGTCACCGTGCCTGCTCCAGTCAGTGCAGGGCATGTTGTCAGTGAGGAGCAGTCCATACCTTCTCCCAGGATCAGCACACCCTGGGATGAAACTGTCAGACTTTCCTGATACCTAAATCTGAAAGAGTCCCTGGAAATTATTTTGCAAAGGGACAATCCCAGTCCCTTGGGGGTCCCAAGAGAAACCCAAGGACGAGAAAGAGAACTTAGGGGACTCCCGGGGCTTTGTGTAGTCGTCTGTGAGCCTGATGCTAGCCTGATGGCCGCTTGTGTCCCTAGCAGAGCATGAAGCAGGTGCAGCCTGAGTCACGAGTGACGATGTGGGTGAGTGAAAACAAGGAGCGCGAGCTAGAATAAGGGGGGGCCAGGAAGGAAATGACTAACTTGGAGGACATGTCAGACACGTGTCCTACCTCCAACCCCCTCCCCCCAAGCTCCTGGCTGGCTTGTTTTCAGTTTGCACCTCTGCTGGGAAGATGAATGATCACAGGTGCGGGCGCATAACTGCTTCGCTCTTTCACTTCAAAGAAGAGGAAGTAGAGGTGTGAAGGATACCCCTCTGCTCTGGGCTGTACCCCATCCCTGGGGCAGAGCAAGGAGGAGGTTTGGAGAAAGAGCCTTGGATTTAGACAAGAGGCTTCAGCCTCTCTGAACCTCAGTTTCCCCATCTGCCAAAGGGGGATAACAAAGCTTTGCCCAGTGGGGTTGTTGGAAAAACAAATGAGACAATTTAAAAGCAAGTGTTTTATGAAAGAGAAAGCAGTGGTTCAGGTTTAAGTGGCTGTTGGGGCCTCCCTCAAGGCTGCTGCGTAGTCTGGTCTATCCCCTGGTGACCTGTCCCTGCCTGTAGTTCTCTGACAATCAATCCATTGACTGCTGAGGATGAAATTACAACACAGATGGACTTGACTGCTTCAGACTAGAACACACTTACTAAAGGCCCTTTTAATGGCCCTTACGTGAGCCTGGAGATATCTCGGGGCTTGGACCTGAGGCTGTGTTAGCTTTCTCTTGCTTTGTCGGACAAAATCCGACACGCATGACTTACAGAAGGCAGGGTGCATTTTGGCACAGAGTTGACTGGTCTCAGGACATCATGGCAGAAGGATGTGGTGCTGTGAAGTTGCTCGATCATGGTCGCTAGGAAGCAGGATGAGCAGAAAAAGCCAAGGGGGAAAGGGCTAGGCCTAGACATGGTCCTCAAGGTCACATCCTATGGCTCCCCAGAGCCACCTGGGAATGTGCTTGTCCAACCTCCTAGGCTCTGAACCTCAAGCCAGCCAGCCTGAGCATCAAGGTGAGCCATCATCTTGGGCTCAGCCATGTGCCCTCCCAGGTGCCAGGGACAGCAGCGCCTGAGGGTCTGACAGATGAGGAGCAGGGGCTCCTTTCCCGCTTCCACCTCCCAGGCACCTCATCTACATTGCAGTGTGATTCACTGTGCAGTGGGTCAGTAATGTGGGACAGACTCTGCCCATCAATGCTCCCTGCCACGAGCCACCACAGTTCTTTCTGGATGAAGAATGTGTGGGTGTGGCAGCCATCGCAAAGTCATTAGTCTTGTCTCTAAGGGCGGGGTAGAGAGGGAGCCCCGGGCGTCATTTCAAAGTCTCACACTGTCCTCAGAACTTTGACTCTCTTTAGTGGTAAATTACTGTCGTTGCACTAATTTCCTTCGGTGCTCAAGCCACACACTTAGGGACACACTTATTGCCTGTCTATAAAAGTAATTTGGACATAGATCAAATGAAACTGCTTGCTAAACGCATAGATTCTGGCACTCCACTTCATCTCCTGAGTCAGAATCCTGCAGGTTCCTCCTGGGAATCAGCCTTTGATGAATGCAACGGTGTCACTAGTATATGTTAAAATTTAAAAACACTCATCTGTCTACATATCGGAATTCATAGTTTTGGTAAATCAGTATCTCCCGACAACAGCTTCAAATATTACAGATATTCCTGATCTATACTCTGCCAAGCTGTTCTCAAGACTGTTTCAAGCACTTCATTTGCAACAAATATGAATAAAAGTTATGTTTCATAGACAAAAATCATCAAATGTTTCAAGCCAGTTTTTCCTATCATTAAGTTTTATGTAGTTTGACACTCCTTGGGGAGAAGGATTCTGAATGAGATTCCTACATTGCAGGCCCCTGATAAACACCCAATAAATTAATGAATGATGTGTTCAGGATGAATTTTAGGGTCTAAACAAGCAGGCATATCTCAGATTTTTATTTGCTGTTGTATACTGGGGCAATATTAGCAGCTGGTAAATTATCATCTAAATCCACCTTGAACAAACAAAGCAGATTGCTTTCAGTCAAAGAGAAACTACAGCTAAGAAAATGGGTACAAAGATCAGATCTTAAAAGCAGTTAAGTTTTCCCCGGTTTCTTGATGTTGCTATGCCTGAGATCCTTGAGTCAGCCTCAGGGACCTACCACCGTGGGTCCTTCTGTTGGGAGATAACCACTTCCGTTGGGAGATAGCCTCTTCTATGAAAAGATGTTACCTGCTCAGGTGCGTGTGCGTGTGCACACAGACACACACACACGCACACACACAGAGCTGTGTATGTAAGTACTTGTTGAGCTGTGGCCTGTTGGTCTGTGCCAAATATAATCATGAATGAATGAATCCTTTTTTTAATTGGCCAGATAAACATGTACCCTGGGCTGCCTGTGCATGCATCTGGGGCTTGGTTTCTGACCTGCAGAAGGTGTGTTAGGGTCTCTACTGAGCCCACGCCTCTGGTCATGCCAGTTTTACCTGTCCATTCCATATGTACACACCTGTCTCTGCTACCTGGTCACAGGCAAAGCAGCCCAGCTCTGGGAGCTCTCCTGTAGCCTGTCCCAGGCGAGTTCCACTCAGCCCCACCCCTGCCACCCAGGGGGGCCCTGGGACCTGACCTCCATCCCAGCAGCTAGAATACCCTGTTCTTGTGCTTTGTGTTGCCCTGGCAGGGTTCAGGGGCGCACCCTGAGCTCAGCTCCACTCTCCTCCTTCCCATGGCTGGGTGGACACTGTGACTGGTTTCCTGGTGGCTGATGGGCACCTGGGGTGTGGAACAGAGCTGCTCCTAGGCCTCTTGTGTCCTTGGTGGACCTATCACTCTTGTTTCCTGGGGTGGGTAGCTACCAAGCTTTGGGGAGAAGGCTTAATTTGTATTTTCCAATCTGAGTGTGCCCGAGGGAGGGACATTTGTCACTAGCCACATCTTCCACCACATTTGGTCTTGTCAGTGTGTGGTGACACCCTCTTGGCATTCCTGGTTTGCACTCCCTGGCCACGTGATTTTGATCAAACACCTTGAATGCTTCTGGGCCCCTCAGCTGTGTGCTAGCTCTCTTGTCTTTGCTTATTGCTAGAAGCAAGGGTATAAAACTTGGACATGGTCTAATAAGGTCAGCAGGCCATTTAGAGGGATGTCTCAAAATATATAATTTGTTCTGTACTCACAAGAAACCCTTCAGGAGTATGAATGACCTTTCATAACTGATCAGCTTTGTGCAAATAAACTGTGTGTGCTTTTCAATGCCTGAGCACTTTCCCAGGCTCGCGGATATTAACACTGGCACATAAAGATAGCAGGAGAGATAGAAACACAGGCAATCATGCCACAGCAACCCCATAGGTATAATTAAGAAACTAACAACTCAGTAGATTATTAATATTGCAGCAACTCAAGTGCTGCTGAGCAAAGTCCATTTCTGGAGACTCGCTGTTCCCAGGAGTTTCCTAACTTTCAAGGGGTGATCAGAACATACGATGAAAGTTTAAATTTATTACAGAAGGCACCTTGCCACAAATCCCCTCTCAAAACGCTGCCTGTCATTTCAGACACACTTACCTATTGGTCTTGTTGCCCTCTGAATAGCCCTACCAGCTCTTTTGCTTGAGTGTCTTTGTGAGGTGTGATCAAAACTGTGGTGACCACTGTGGGCCAGTGCTGTCTGGCAGAAAGGCAGCTTGTGAAAAAGTGACAGTGTGTCCTCACCTACTCACTGGACCAGCACTGTGTGACTCCTGGCTCTTCCTCAAAGTCAAAATGACCCCAAAAGTCAACATTTTGAGTCCATTCAGGACATTGTGTAATAGCACAACTAGATACTCACGAAAGACACTCCAGAATGACTTGGAAATGTTTGAGAAACATGGGGTAAATGTATTTAAAAGAAGGGAGAAGATTTTGAGAGAGGTTAGTGGCAATGTGCCTTCTACTGTAATGAATTAAAAAACATCTAAACATAAAAAAAAACAACCAACCAACCAAACAAAAAAACATAAAAAAACCCATCTAAACATTTGCCATAGTGTTGATCTGCAAGAAAGATCTGCACAAGGAGTGTCTGGAGCCTGAGACCTGGGATCGTGTAATAGTTAATTGTGGTGTCAGTTTGAATGAATTAAGAAACATCTAGCAGGTTAGCAGAGCACAGATAAATTTGCAAACTGCAACTGAAGAGGGAATACCCATGTTGGATGTAGGAGGCATCAACCAATAACCTGGATGGGGTTAAAAAAGGGCAAGGAGAGGCAAATTTGCACTTCTAGCTTCTTTGGAAGAGTTCTGGTCTTCTCCATGCCTTTACGTGTTCATCTCTACTTCCTTCACTCTTGCTGTGCAGAGCTTTATCCACTCTGTCAATGCCCAAGGGGCTCCTGAAGAGGGGGTAGACTCCACAATATGGACTTCCACCCATCAAAGCTGACCCAGCCACTGCTAAATACCCAATATGCCTGCAGCAGAGACCATTGCTGGGATCCTGACACAGGATCATTCCCTGGGGCAATCAGGCTGAGACTAGGTGGTAGGCTGATGATAGTGGAATGTTTCCATGGTGGGAGGGGTGGACCTTGGCGCTCACTGACAGACAGTTGTTCTGGATATGGATTTGCCTTCCTTGCATGCAATGCTTCTGTCAAAACCACCACCTGTGGACTCAGAATGCCTTATGCTCTGCCATGGAATTCTGTGCAGCATTGCCTCTGACCCATGAACACATATTTGTGGTCAAAGAAGTGAAGTAGTAGGCTCATGCTCATGGAATTCACCACGTTCCTCACCATCCAGAAGCAGCTGGATTGACAGAAACATGGGATGGTCTTTTGAAGGTGCAGTTACAACACTTGCAGGACTGTGTCAAAGTTCTTCCAAAGGCTGTATGTACATGCTTTGACTCAGCATCCACTCAATGGTACCATGTTACCAACAGCCAGCATTCACAGGTCTGGGAATCAAGGGGTGGGAGTAGGAATGGAATCATTCACCATTAGCCCTAGTGACCCACTAGCAAAATATTTGCCTTCTACTCTTATGACCTTATCCTTTGTTGGCTTAGAATGCTTAGTTCTAGAGCAGAGAAGACTTGTGCCAGAAATCACCACAGTGGTTCCACCAAGCTGGAAGCTAAGACTGCACCCTAGTCACTTTGGGCTCCTCATGCCTCCATGGAAACAAGTCAACAAGGGAGTCACAGGTGATCAGTCTCACCTGTTGAGGGGAAACTGGACTACTGATCTACAGTGAAGGGTGTATTTGGAGTGCAGGAGAACCCATGGGGTGTTATTAAGACCAGTGGGAAATTACAGCAAGCCAATCTAGGCAAGATGATGAATAGCCAGAACCTCAGAAAAGGGTGAGTCACCAACCAGGTAAAGAATCAAAATCTGCTGAGGTGCTTGCTGAAGGCCAAAGGAGTATAGAATGAGGATGTTTGTGTATATACACACATGTATTAAGCAGGTATCTTTGTTTTCTTCCTTTGTAATGTAATAATGTTGGTAGACAATATCAGTTCTTTTTTATTTTTTAACAGGATCTCAAGCTGTATAGTTCAGGCTGCCCTTGAACTCACAATGTAGCCCAGGTCAGCCTTGAACTTGTGGCAATCCTCCTGCCTCTGCCTCCTGAGTGCTGGGATTATAGGCATGCACTACCATGTCCTGCTCGACAATATCCATTCCTTTTATTTGAGACAGGGTCTTGCTTTGTAGTTCATGTTGGCCTGAGCTCACTATGTAGCTCAGGCAAGCCTCGAACTCAGCCATCCTCCTGCCTCTGCCTCCCAAGTGCTAGGATTACAGTCATGAGCCACTACACTTGGCACTGTGGTATGTGGTGCTGACTGCTGGTGGATGTGAGTCACCATGCATGGTATTGAAGTATGTGGTAACTGGGGTTCAAACCAGGGACCTTGCAATTGCAGGCAGGTGGCAGAACCACTGAGCTAAATCTATGACCTGACAATATCAGTTCTTAAGTATTGTAACTTATATTATAGTATTTAAGTTACAAAATTTTAGAAGAGTAAGCATTACCACCCCCCTCCATTTGCTTTCTATTCTGGATTGGGAATTAGTGTACTTCCATTTGCACACAGATAGTTGTATAACATTAGATGTAATTATGAACTTGCTACTGTATTTGGAGCCTGAGTATGGTTTAAGGAAGTGTACCTGATTGTCAGGTTAGCAAATGGTGGATTGTGATAGTTAATTATGGTGTCACCTTAATGGGTTAGCAAGTTAGTGGAGCACAGTTCTGGGTGTGTCTAGATGATTAACTTGTAAACTGAAGACTGAAAAGGGAAAAACTGAAAACTGAAGAGGGAAAACCCATGCTGGATGTGGGTGGCACCATCTGATAGGCTTGTAGCCTGGATGGAATAAAAAGGGGAAGGAGAAGGAAGTCTGTCCTTTTGCTTCTTCAGGGCAGTTCTGGTCTTTGTCATCATCAGTTCCTTCAGCTTCCAGCACAGACTCTTCTGCCTTCCAATGCAAACTCTTCAGCATTCCAAGATGGAGTCATACTGGGGTTTGCAGGGAGCTCCAGGCCTTTGACTTTCAACTGGACCCTCTGGCCCTCCAGGATGCAGATGGCCCTTTGCGTTCTTCTACATGTGACTATAGGTGGTCATTGTAAACTTACTTTTTAAATCCTTTACATATCACATAATATAGAGTATTAAACTGTTCCTCTGGTGAAACCCAACAATACAGATGGCTTTGCTGTGTGCTGGTCCTCAGAAGACCATTTGTTTATTCTTTTCTTATTGACTCATGGTGGTTTTAACGTTTGGACAGAAGTCCTTTCCTGACTAGGTTCTAGGAATATCTTCTTCCCATTTTTTGTTTGTTTTATTTTTTTTGAGTACCAGGAACCTTGCACTTGCAATCTTTGTTTTTTAGACAGGGTCTCGCTTTGTCGTTCAGGCTGGCCCTGAGCTCCCTATGTAGCCCAGGCAAGCCTCAAACTCAGCAATCCGCCTGCCTCTGCCTCCCAAGTGCTGGGATTAGAGGCGTGAGCCACCACACCCGGCATTGTGATATGTGGTACTGATTACTGGCTGTGGTATTGTTGTTATGTGGTTACCGGTTATCAAATGAGGGACCTTGCACTTGCTATGCAGGCACCAGAACCACTGAACTAAATCTCTGGCCCTTTACTTGCAGTCTTGCCCTTAGGACCTTATACTAGTGAGGCAGGCATGGCACCACTAAGCTCCTCTACCCGTCTTGCTTTACTTCTGCATTCCTAATGGTGGATTTTTCCTTTATAGTAGGAAAATCTAAACTAGGACCTTCACAAGGAACTGTATCCCAGTCCTCTGTCTATTTCTTCTTTGAGGGAGTCTTGCAAAGTTGCTAACTTGCACCAGCATGGCCTCAAACGTAATAATTCTGCCTCAACCTCCCAGAGTGCTGGGATTATAGGCATATACCACCATGCCTGTATCTAATGCTGTCTTTTGATGAACACTGTCCTTAATTTTAATGAAGTAATGCTTATTTATCTTTTCCTTCATGGTTAACGTTTCTTGAAAGCTTTGCTCAATCCTCTTTATTTTTTTTCTTGATGGTTAGGTTATTTTATAGCAAGTACCCCACTTTGTGTCCCCTGTGTTTGTGACCTCCAGCCACTATGTCCTTCAGAGCCTTTCTTGTCTGTCCCAGGTGGGGACTCACTGACTGATGCCCCTCATGGCTCCCTGCCTCCTGGCTGGTCTGTTAGCCCGTCTTCTCTGGCCAGCCCACTCAGTCCCAGGACTAGCATCTTTCCTGCAGCTGGTCATCCCTCCTCTCTCTTGGCGTTGCAGTTCTTGGGAGAAGCAGTAACCTGATTGTGCTGCTGTGGTCTTCAGCAGAAAATATGTCACCTCCTAGTGCGATTCCATTAGAGCTGTGTAAATATCCAACCAGTAGAAGGTTTCAGGGCTCCCAGGTATCCTAACTCTGGCTTTGTACCTGGTACACTGAGATCCCATGCCAGGAACCTGGAGCCCCAGGGAGACCCTGGGGTGGCCCTTGTCTCACGAACAACTCAGTAAGTTAACTCCTAAGTGTACGCCCAAGGGCCAGACTATAACTAGGGGGCTGGGCAGGGGTGAGGAACCACAGGGAACCTGTGGAACATGAACCATAGCAGCAGGAAGAGTGCTCCTGCCCTGCTGTGTGTCAGTCTCCGCATAAGGAGGAGAGCCAAGCCTGCGGGGATGGGAGGAGCAGGAGGTGCTGGTGGCTCTGTGCCCAGAGTCTGAATGTCAGCTTCTTTGTCCTCAGGGCTGTGTCCTTGACCCACGTGGCTGGCTGTCAAACACCACTGGCTAGTGGCAGGTGAGCCTAGCCACAGACCAGCTCAGAACTGAAGAGCTCGCACGGTGGTCTGAAAGTGCTGCCCCAGAAAGGGAATCCAGAAGTTGGGCTTGGGTGGGTCTCAAGCTCCTTGCTGATTACAGTAGCACTTGTGCCCAAACTGCTGGTGTCAGCTGTGTGGTTTGTGGTGAATACCTGCTCCCCTGCTGGTACCTGGGGTTGGCCAGGGAAGGTGCCTATGAGATCAGGCCCCGTAGGAGCCCTGGGTGCTGAGACGCTAGTGACATCCTAGCTGGTGGCATTTCACGTATTGTGTCACAGCTTGTGACTGTAGAGTTAAGTGCATGGTTGACACCCTGCCCAGGGACTGTCTTTTCCTTGCAATGAATCACACTGTGGGGGCAGCTATTCATCAAGGTCTGGGGTCTTCCTAGTCTCCCTGAAATTCAGGGCTGGCCTGGGGACCCGCAACTCAGAGATGTGTACAAATGCACACAGCTGCTGGTTTTCAGAGATAAGCAGTTTCTCCAGCCTCCTCTCTTCTGCCCACTCTGCCATCTCCTCTTGCAATGAACTTCCTCTTGTCCATTCAGGGCACCTCTTACGCACTGCTAGGCTGAGTGAAGGCCCTGAGGCAGAAATAGGATTTTTTCTCTCATTGCATGAACCATTCAGTAAGATGATTTGACAATGCAGAGTTCAGCAGAAAAATGTATATAAACTTCAGGAAAAGGAAAACTTGTATAAACACTGTAATGCACGCCAGACATCAACTCCTGGTAAGTCGACTGCTTTAGCCACATGCACTTGAGGATTTTCATGAAGTCTCAATAAATTTAGTATTAAACTATTTATACAAGTTTTCCTTTTCCTGAAGTGTGTATACAATTTTTTTTTTGGTGGACTCTGTCTATATGTTAAGGGGCCTGTTGTGTTACATTCTTCAGTGCAGCTGGCTGGAGTTGGGGGTTTTGAGTCATGGGCTATGGCACGGGGTGGAAGATAGAACCTGCAGGCCTGGAGCTGAACTTACAGGATGGGTGGTGGGCAGAACAAAGGCCCAAGAGGCCCATGTCTGAACCCAGGGGCCCTTGGTGATGCCAGGTGAGACATCAAAGGGGAATGAGGGTGTGAGTAAGTTAAGGTTGCCAATCTGCTTGCATGAAGACAGAGAGAATGTCCTGGGCCATCTAGGTGGCCGGATGGACTCACAGGTTCTTAGGGTACAGAGGGAAGCAGGAGGGAGGGCAGAGGTGGTGATGTGGAACTCAGTGGCCACTGCCAGTTTTGGAGATGGGGGCCCCCACAAGCTATCACATAGGAGCTGGAGAAGCCAAGAGATAGATTCTCCCTGGAGGGTCTGTGAGACCCCTGTTGATATCTAACTTCCAGAACCTCAAGCAGATGAATGTGTTCCAAGCTGTGGTTTGTGCTGATCTGTTAGAGCACGTGGAGATGCATAGTAATTTTTAGGTGACTCGGAGGCCTGAGAATGACAGGTGAGCAGGTCAGGGTCCCAACAAGATAGTGGAGGGGGAGGCTCATGAAGACACTGCACTTTGGGCCCACAGTTATGTGTGTCATGTGTGCTGTGGAGCCCAGCGGAAGAGGAGAGAGGACAAGTCTCACTGGGCTGGCGGCTTGTGGGAAGCAGGCTTTGCTCTAATCCCTTATCAGGCCTGGAAATCTGCACGGGGTGCTGCATCAACTAACAGTTGAAAGGTCTGTACTACTCAAATGGTGCTGCCCAGCTCCCAAGATAGACCTGCAACCTTTGGGGTTGCTGCATTGGGATGCCTGACTGGGAAAGTTAAGTAAATGATTTCTGACTGAGCCGGCTGACCATTGTTTCTCAAGTTAGCAACTTGTTGTTTTCCTTCCAGTTTCTATGTAGGTTAGGACAGAATTCAATAGATTTAACAGAATTAATTCACTATATGATGGATGTACTTATTCTTCTGGTTTTATTCTATTAAAAGTTAAGCATTAATAGAAAATAGTACAAGGAAGTTAGAGTTAGGGAAAAAGCTTTAAGAGAATTGTAGTTTGACATTTTGAGAAATTGATTCTAGATTTATGATCATCATGTTTATAGTTACCATTTTGTTTCTGTTCTTGCTCCTAAGAAATGTACTGATTTCTTAACTGCCTGATTTTGTTTCTACCAACCCAATGATAAGTGTATAAGATAATAGTAACCATTATTGATGTCATGTTACCCTTCTAAATTAGTATAAATATAGCCTGATCAATAAACATGGTGCCTGCTCAGTACTGACTGAGAGGTCCTCCTGATCCCATCTTTGTCTGTCTTGTGTTTTCTTCATCCTCACCCCCGACTCAGGTGCTGTCCGATTGCCAGCAGGCTCTGGCAGTGGCTTTGTGCTCTCTGTCTAGAAACTGTAATGGTGCCTCTCTGGAGTACCGAGGGGGAGGTTCCTGGAGCCTCTTGGAATATCTCTGGGGGGTTTCTGGAGCTCCTGCTGGGCCCCTTCCTGACTGAAGCCTGACACGTTTCTTCCTTGTTGTGCTATGAGTCCACACCTTTTCTACCTCTGTGCCCTGAGGATCCTGCTCCCCAGGAGGCCCCCACACTGGCCACTCCTGTGCAGCTGCTGCTGGCCTGTGACACACACATGTGTCTCTCTGAAGGACCTGAACTGGACCGCTCCCAGCATGGTGGCTCACACACATTGCAACCATCAAAGGGCCCTGTGGATTTCTAGGCTGTGCTGATCTTGGCTTTCTGGGCTGCAGGGCGCTAAACACTCAGAAACCTGTTTCAGAGCTGTCTGGAGCACAGGCTAAGCAGGGCAAGGTAGACACCACAGAGAAGGTGGCAAAGGCCTCTAGAGGAATGCCTTACTCGCTCCCTGGTCTTCCCTCCGGGGCAGAGGTACTAGGGTCCTCAGAGCTCTTCCGCTACCAGACTCCATTTGTAACCTCATGCTTGGTGAGACTGAGGAGGGAGGACCCAAAGGTCCCCCCAGCAAAGCAGTGGGCCTGTGCTGTATGCTAGGTAATGTGTGGGCAGTGGGGTGGGCGACTTCTGCTCCTGGGCCAGGGAGAGCACCAGGTGACCACTCTGCCTGGGGATCGAGGACAGCGGAGGTTCTGCAGCACCTATTGCCCAGGAGCAGGGCTCACACCTTTTGGTAACTTGGGTGCTGTCTTGGCCAGCCAGATGGCTTCTACAGTGGGCACTCTCTTTCTCACAGTTCTGGGGCTCAGGTTGCAGGTCAGGGGCCAGTGCCGTGCTCTGGTTGGCAGTTGGGCTCCTTCTCACTGAAAACAGAACAGAAGCTAGGCACAATATCACTTGCCTATAATCCCAGCATTTGAGAGGCTGAAGCAGGAAGAACTTGAGTTGCAGACCAACCTGGGCCATGCAGTGAGCTGGAGGCCAGCTGAGCTACCTAGTGAGATCCTGTTGGGGGGGGGCAGCTAGCTCTTAGTGCCCCTTATAAGGACACTGACCCTCATCTAACCCTGATCACCCCAAGATGCCCTCACATAGGGGAACAGGGGACGTATGAAGTTTGAGGAATATCCATAGCAGGCACTGCTAGAATTAGAGGGTCTCTGAGGGATTTGGGGAAAGGCCAACTGTTGGAGGAGCCCTTCCTCTGTTGCCAACCCATTGCGTCCACTGCCATCAAAGAAGCTGGGCAGAATGCAAAGATTGATAGCATGGCCCCAAAGTTCAGCAGTGGAAGAGGATAGACAGGAGAGAGCAAACTAGAGAGGCCAGGCGGTGATGGTCACAGAGGCAGATTATTCCTGGTGTGCAATTAGCAGCTGGAAGGCGGACTCGAGGCACTGTTTCTGCTTTGGAACACGCACACACACAATCTCACCCAGGTCCCACTAAACCTAGGAGGCAGGAGCAATTATATTTAGTCATAATAAGTTGTCTGTCCTGTAGGTCCCAAACAGCTGACTGGTGACAGTGTGACATAATTCACCCTAATATCACCGTGGTTACTCAGAGGAGAGAAAGGTACCTTTGGGTCACCGTTCTTTGCTCAGGGTGATGCATTTTGTGGGCCAGGCAAGTAGGATGGGGAGAGGGCTTAACTTCAAACTCATCCTAGTTGTGATGGGCTGTGCTGTGGGAAGCCATGACACTAGGGGCTGTGGATTCCGTGCTAGGCTGAGGCTGTGTGACAGCCAGGGAGCCAAGGAAGATGGGAAACTACCTGGGAAGCAGCTGCTAGATCAAACAGGAATGTGACAAGGGGTCAGAAAAGTGTATAAGCTGTTGTAGAAATCAGGATAAAACCTGTAGTATTGTGATGCAGACAGAAGCAACAGAGAGACACCATATTCACTTTTCACTGGCATCTTATCTAACACATAGTAGTTCTTTAACAAATATCCAGTAAAGAACAGAATTAGTCTGGCACAGCAGTGCATGCCCATAATCACAGCTCTCTGGAAGGCTGAGGCAGCAGGATCTCAAGTCTGAGACCAGCTTGAGCAATTTAGCAACTTAGTGAGCCTGTCTCAAAATAATAACAACATATGCCGGGCGTGGTGGCTCACGCCTGTAATCCCAGCACTCGGGAGGCAGAGACAGGAGGATTGCTGAGTTCAAGGCTTGCCTAAGCTTCATAGTGAGCTCAGAGCCAGCCTGAACTACAAAGCGAGACCCTGTCTCAAAAAAAAAAATAATAACAATATAATGGAATGGGCTGGGGATGACCTCAGTGCAGAGCTCTGGATTGTTCAATCCCCAGTACCACCGCTACCATCAAAGAGGGTGGAACTGAACAGAGAAGGCTGGAAATCACCCTTTGGCAGTAGGATCACCTTGCTGGGAACAGTTGTCTTCTGGCTGGCCTCTGTGGGGCGCCCCACAATATCTACATTGACACCTGCTGCCTGGAAAGAATGTGGACTTCCTGCGCCCTTTAACAAGGGAGCTGAACAGAAACGTGAGCCTGTGTCCTTGTGGTGCTGCTGCCACGTGTAGGTAAGATCTGTGCAGGTTGAAGTGTATGTGAGCAGAAATGACTGCAAACACGAATGGGAGACAACCCGAGGCACTTTTGAGGCCCTAGGAGGTCCAGCTTCTGGAGAGGAACATTAGAACACTCTCAAAGAATTTGTGCTTTAAATTTTCACTTAGATTTACTTGGCTCTGGGGAACTGGTTTACTTTGTGATTGCTTTTGACTTCCTGGCAGTCATAGTCTTAGGAAATTCCTACTGAGTGATTTGTAACGAAACAAATGTCAATCAGTGAATTACAATTATGAAGTTGGCAAGTTGGCTTCCTATATTTTGGGGGCCTTTATTTGAACATCTGAAAATTTCCGTGTTTTTTCCTTTTGCTTTTTTTTGGTATTATGAAACTAGAAAGATTTCTTTTTTTCCATTTCCAGTGTCTCTATAGGTCCTTGAAAGGCCAGATGAATATGGTGGCCATAAACGATGCATTATGACTGGCCAACTGCAGATAGAAGTCCATTTCTAGCCTCATTTAAGCCTAATCTGCATGGACCGGACCGGACTGGAAAGCGCCCCTCCTCAGTTCCCTCCATCCTGGTTCCTCCACTCCCTCACATACAGTAAATGCAACTCACCCTGAGGAAGGCTGTAGACTGGGGACACAGGCCACAGGGGGCGGGACGCGGCGTCCCTTACCCGCCGGCCGGCTTGTGTCCCCAGGTCAGTGCTGACTTCCCGCAGGACGCTCAGCATCTACCGAGTCGCCGACTCTCTCCGGCCCCGCGGGGACGTCAGTGGCCTTCCCCATGCAGTCCTGGCACAGAGCGCAGCAAGTGACCGTCGGGATACGAGCTGCGCTCTGGCTTCCACGGGACGGCGTTGCCCGCGGGAGCAGGGGAGCCGGCCGCGTACAGGGCGGCCACGTGGGGTCTCTGCGGAGACCCGGGAGGCGTTGCGGACCTCCGCCTCGGCCTGGGGCACGCCCCGCAGCCCCTCGGGGATTCCTGTGGGAAGCCCCCGTCCGCGCCGCCCCCGGACCCCCACGAGGAGCAGGGCTCAGGGGCCGGAAGGGGCCCAGGACCCCTGTTGCTCGCTGCCGCCCCGCGCAGCAGTGATTTCTCGGAAAGCCTAGCGCTTCGAAGAAGGCGGGCCGGTGGGCCGTGCCGATTCGGTGGTGCTCGCTCTGCTCCCGCGCGCTATTGGTTGATTTGACCGTCGCTCTGCACGCTGGCCCCGCCCCTGCCGTCCCACCCTTAAAGCTGGGCTCAGGCAGTAGCCCGAACCCGCTGCGGCATCGCAGAGCTGCTGGAGCGCGGAATCGCGGCGTGGCAGGTAGGAGCGCGGCTAGGTGACCCAGCACGACGCCCCTTTCCGGCCACGCGCGCTCTGGGAGCCGGGGTCCAGCCCGCTGTCCCTGCCGCCTGCTCTTCAGACTGGCCACGTTGTGAAATTGTTTTCCCTAAGATCTGGCTTGTACGGGAAGCTTATTAATGGGAAATGCAGAGTCCCGAAACCTGGCAGAGGGAAAGCAAGAGCAAGAGCCGTGAACCCGGCCGGCAGCGCGCGCGGGCGGGCCTGTGCAGATCGCAACGCGGGCGGAGGTTTCCGAGTGGGGTCGCAGCACACTGGCTCCCGGGTGTCCTGTTTTCTGGAGAAACGAAATCGGCGCTAGCCAGGGTCACAGAGAATTTTGGGGTCGGAGGAGCCTCAGGGCATGAAGGGTGTGTGTGCATGCCTATAATGCCAAAATGCTGGGAGGTTGAGGCAGGAGGATGGTAAATTTGAGCCCAGCCTGGGTAACTCAGTGAGATACAGCCTCAGGATAAAAATTAAAAAGAATTTGAGATGTAGCTCCGAAGCAGGTTTAGTCTGCACTATTGGGGGAGGGGGAAGAGAGGAGACAGACACAGAGACAGTCAGAGAGAGGACCCCAGGGTGCAGAACAACTGTCCAGGTGTGATATGCTGTTGCCTAGAACGTTAGAGGTGGACTCTGGGGACTGAAGGCTCTGGAATTTTAAATTGTCCCCCAATCTACAGCCCCCACTTAAAAAAAAAACCCAAAGGTAAGAGAGCTAGTAGTTAAATGAGTTTTTCTTTTTGAGTAGCAAGTAGCTTCTCCAGAACATTTGGGAGTATTCCATCACTGGGGGCAAGAGAGAAATGTCTAGAGGTGGAGAGGCATCTAGTGGCCAGGTTCTGGGCGCTTGCCCAGTCCCCTCAGGTGGTCCGCGCAGGGGCCCAGCACAGATGTTGGGATGCAGATTAGCTCCAGACAGCCCTCGATCTGTGGAGGGGATTGTTACCTCGAAATCAGGGAAGAGGAAGTTACAAGCATGTGACTGACGTATTGTTTTTTCCCAGCTGGCCATTTGGTGGGGTTAATTCGCTAGTGTTCAGTAAATCATACGGGGTCGCAGTTGTAAGTCTTGTAGAATCTCATAGGTAAGTGCAGAGGGAGATTCAAGTGGAACTGTCCTTGTGCTGAGACCTCCTAAGGTAGCTGTGGCTTTTCTCTGTAGAATGAAGAAAATGTGCTGCTAGGGCCTAGAAGGCAGTTCTGTCTATGCTGGTCTCAGTGCTTTCTATACCTCTCTAAGCCTGTTTTTCTTCTTTGGGTAAAAAAGAGGCTGGATCAGATGGTTTCTGAAGTGTTATCCAGCTTCCATGTTCTTTCCTCTTCTTCTCCTCTTTTTCTGTGAATTGCCAAGTTGACCGTCCTTAGCAATTTTGGGGTGATAAGCCCCTCGGAATCCTGAAGAAAAAGTGTTCACCCTTTTAGAAAAGGTGCATACTAGCATGATTTGCTTCTCAGGGGCTCAGTTACTGAAGGCTGAGGCAAGACATCTCCTTACCCCCTCAGCTGACTGCCTCAGGCTGAGTCCCCCTTCCCCTCTACAGCTATAGGAACTGGCAGCCTGCTTGGTTGTTTTGGAGGTACATGGTGTTGCTGTTTCTTTCTTCTCCCTAGGTGCAACCTTGGCACTAGCTCTTGATCAGTCCGTTATTTATGAACAGATTCTGGGTCTGAGAGAGAGTTTCCCAAGGTCCTGCTGGAGGCGAGCTTTGCTGGGGTCCTGGGTTTTCCAAATCAAACTCCAACTCCTCTTTCACACCTGCTCCCCATTCTGAGCCCACAGAGGGGCAGTGGGGTTATTGGGCGGAAGTGCTCAAACTGGTACTTGAGATCTCACCTCCTTCCCCTGGCACCTGGCCCCCTTTTCTGCTCCCACAACCATCTGCAGGGGGCTGGAGTTTCCCAAGCGCACTTCTTGCAAAGGTTACTGACTGTTGTTTTGCCTGTGAACCAGCACTGCTCTAGCTGTGACCATATTCTTGGGGACGTTATGTCTTGTCATTGCTGGTTGCTTCAAACTTGTTTGCCCAGAGAGGTCACATTTCATCGGAAGAATAGAAATGCTGTTTCTTTGGTTTCTTTTTGGGTGGGCGTCTGTCCAACTGCCTGGGGGATTTCCAGCGCTGTTCTTGTAAGTGTCGGCTGTGAGTCGTGGCAGCATGTGAGTCTCCTTTCCCTGTGCTACTGGGAAAGCCATCTGTGAACTCTGGCAGGAATGTCAAGGGTAGTTTCGGTTGTCCTGGGGTCCCATGGTTACTGTCCCTGAAGGCTTGCACCGGCAGCATGGCTGTTCTGAAGCCACAGTTCATTCTCCCTCAGGCACGTCTCTCATGGCTTGCAGGCATTCTTGGGAAGAAGGGCATCCCATCTGTGCCCCATGACTGAGAGAATCTTCCAAGGTGCTAGCCTTGCCTCAGGTGCTACTTCCTGGGCAGCACCTGGACTTGCACCAAAGCACTACCAGATGTGACAGTCTTCCCCGCCACTCCAGGCTAGATGACTCATGAGGGTCACCTGGCTGGAACAGGAGCCCAGCTCTGTTTCATTCCCAAATTCAGTGGTGAAGGCTGGAGGGCTTTTTGAGATGCCTTGAGGAGTTCCTCTTTCTTGGGGCGCCTGTCCACCAGGCACCAGGGAGTCGGGTGCATCTTAGTGTGCTGCACCATGGGGGAGGTGACTTGTCCTCAGCTTATGTTGGAACCACTGCTGTTTGCCATGGCTGTTTATCTGCTGAAGTCAGGATGAGTGGGAAGTGCAGTCAGAACCAAAGGTGAGGCTCACATGGGGTGAGGGGGGCTGGCTGGCAGCTTTCACTCAGGGCTGCTGGATCATGGAGGCAGCATTGTCTCCTCCTGGCAGGTAGCCCAGAGTCCTGGCCTCGGGGTTTCTCCTATGCCAGCATCTCTGTTGTGAACCCCTGAGTTTCCTGTTCACCATGTTCTTGGGTGGCTTGAACTCATCAAGCAGCATTTATTATATGTAGGATTTGATTTTTCCTTCCAAAGGATGTGTGACAGGAATGGCGGGCGGAGGCTTCGGCAGTGGCTGATTGAGCAAATTGATAGCAACATGTACCCGGGGCTGATTTGGGAGAACGAGGAGAAGAGCATGTTCCGCATCCCCTGGAAGCATGCTGGCAAGCAGGACTACAACCAGGAGGTGGACGCCTCCATCTTCAAGGTCAGTATGGTGTCCCCAGCATACGGCTAGGCAACTGCTCTTCGCCCTGGTGGCTGTGCAGGTGTCCCTGGTGCTTCGGTTTGGCCTTGCATCTGCCACTCCAAGGGGTGTGCTAGGTCTACCATTGCTCCTGGGCCGGGACTTGCAGGTGTCCTGGATCGGGGGCGTGTCTCAGTGTGGTCCCCTCTCCCTTGAGAGCCATCTTTACCCCATGGTGGACTGAGAGTTTGTCCTGAGAAGGGCCTGGCCTCTGTGGTCTAACCTTCCCACACCTAGTTTCTGAAAGAGAAATGGGAACCAGAGTAGCCTGGCTGTGCATGTTAGCTGGGTCATCAGAATGGCCTATGGGTCATCAGAGTCACCCGTGGGCATCTCAAAGGCTCCAGATGTCCAGAGAGATTTGGAGCCTTGGGTGATTTGGAGCTATAGGTCAAGGTCAGCCTGAACTTGCACTTTGCAAACAGAGGCCCTACAGGTGGTGTCTGACTAATAGCCTGGGCTGCAAACCACTGCCGATTTTGCATTCTGTACACATGGGAAAGGGGAGAAGGAGAGAATGGGGTGCTTGGGAAGGGGCTAGGTTGCAGAGGACAGACAGGGCTGAGTTCATGAGCAAGTGGGGGAGCTGAACTGGCTGGGCTCCATTGTGTCATTGGACCTGAGCTGCAGATGAGGCAGGTGACCAGAAACAAGACGTCACGTCTTGACCCAGAGTGGAGTGCATCTGGGTCAGGCCTGGTTTAACCTGTGTGTCCAGCCTTCAGGTATCCAAGGTGACAGTGGGCTCTGGGCTTTAGCTGTTCAGTCTGTGCCCTGGGTTTGTCTTTGAGAACTGATGCTGGTTGCTGGTCACCCCAAGAAAAATGGGCACTTGGGAGGATGCTGCACTCATTCTTGGGAGCTCCTGTTGCTCCTATGTCCCCTGGATTCCTTTCAATCTGGAGCCTGGACACTCCAGAGTTTGCAATGCCAACCCCACCCTTTCATTCTCAGCACCAGTGTGGATTTTCCATGTGTTTGCTCTTAGCTGTCTTTGGCCTTTGGCATCATGGGACATTTTCTGGAATGACCCTGCTCAGGGTACACAGTGCCTGAGTGCCAGAGTCATCTGGGAAGTCTGGGTTTGGGCAGCTGCAGGCCGGGTTCTGGGGCTCAGCACTGTTAGGTCCAGGGCCAGATACTTTTTCATTGTCTGGGCTTTGGAGGATATTTTCTAGTATTCCTGGTCTTCCCCCACCAGATACCAGTAGCATCTCCTTCCCCAATAACCAGAAATGTCTCAGACATGGTCAGATGTTCCTGGGTAGCACAATCTTGCCCTTCCCATGGAAAGCTCTGTTCTGAGGTGACCATGGTTGGGATCGACATTTGAGCGGTGGTGGTGGTTGCTGTGGTTCAGTTGCAGGTTTCCAGAGGCAGGGACAGTGCCCGGCAGGCTGCAGAGAGGCAGCTTCTCCCTTCCATCTGTTCCCTGCTTCAGCCTATGTTCTGTGTTAATGAAATAAAGCCCCAGATTTATACATCTTATGCAATGTTCTTCATGGCCGTTTCAACAGCACTGAGAAAAATGTGCAAGATTCCCAATGTTTCCGTTGGTTACGCAGTCACCCGATGTGGCAATTTGAAATGAGTCTACAATCTCAGCAGGAATGGGACAGGGAGGAGATAGGTGCCCAGCCGGAGTGGGAGGCCAGGGGCCAGGATGGTCAGAGCTGGGTGGTGTGGTGACTGAGGTACCAACTCACCCTCTCCCAAGCGGAGTCACCCAGAGGCGCCTAGTTTGAATCCTTGGGGAGGGACAGTCCTGAGTGGCTGCCAAGCACAGCTATTGCTAGAAGGAGCCAACAGTGAGACTGATGCTAGGGTCAGGTGGAGCTGTCTTGGGTGCCGCCAGGTGAGGTGGGTACTTGGTTTTCTTAAATGTGCAAAGAAAACCTTTCAGAAATTTAGGAGTTAAAATAATCTCTGAGTTTGCTTTCTTGCCTATTTAAGTGGGTGACAAGAACGTTCTTACACCAGAGATTTCTTGCTTTTCTGCAGTGTCCTCCGGAAGCCGGCTCTGTGTGCCAACCAGAGACTGGCTGGTAAAGACATTTAGGTCCCCTTGTCCCAACCCCAAGACAGTGAGGAGGCCTCTGTATGATGTCAGGTTTTTTTTTTTTGAGACAGGGTCTCGCTTTGTAGTTCAGGCTGGCCCTCAGCTCACTATGTAGCCCAGGCAAGCCTGGAACTCAGCAATCCTCCTGCCTCTGCCTCCCGAGTGCTGGGATTACAGGCATGAGCCACCATGCCCGGCACTGTGGTATGTGGTATTGATGGATGGTGGGCATGAGTCACCATGCCCAGCACTGTATGTGGTTACCGGGATTGAACTCAGGGCCTTGTGCTTGCGAGGCAAGTACTGGAATCACTGAGCTAAATCTCCGGCCCAGTTTTGACAGTGTGTCTTGCCTCTTTCATGAAGTTGGGCGGGGTGGGCCTAGCCAAGTGCAGTTGTGATAGGACCCTCAATGATGGGCATTGACTCTGGTGGAGACGGACAGCTGGATCTCCCTGGGCCCACAATCCCTGAAGGAATCAATTTTTAAACCATGACATGCAACAGTATATTAGAAAAGGAGATCCAGCACCGGCTGCCGAGAGGTACAGGGCTGGTGTCATCTGCACTGTCTGGTCTGAGCTCTGAGAGTTTTGAGAGATCAGCCAGCTATGTCGAGTTTTCAGTGAGGCCGGGAAAGGCCCGGTGTCTGCTGGGGGCAGTGCTCAGGGTCTTCGTGCTGGTACTGAGGGCAGCTCAGGATGCACCTGGCTCTGGGCCTGTTTCCAATGGAGCTTTCTGGCCTTTCTCATGGTGAGTGAGTGGCTAGAAGGAATGAGGGAGCCTGGCAGAGGTGCCAGCACTGGCATGTACCAGCCATTGTGCTGTTGCTGCAGTGTTCATGCCTTTCATGGTCCTGGTGGAGGGTAAGCAGCCATTGGTTCTCAAAGGTGTGTGTGTGAGGGTGTGACTTTATTCCCAGGGGACACTCAGGCATGTCTGCAGAAGTTTCTGAATGTCGGGTTGGGGGGAATGCTACTGGCATCAGTGGGTTGAGGCCATAGGTGCTGCTGGGTATCCCATGGGGCATAGGCCGGCTCCACACAAAGCCAGCCAACGCCACACCCCAGGGTCAGAAAAGCCCTGAAGTCACTGTTCCAGTGGTACAAGGTTTGGTCTGCTATTTCCTTATGACAGTGACACACCAGTCAGTGCATGGTCAGTAATGCAGTCAGCAAGGGTTAGAATCGAAGACTGTTTACTCATGCTAGTCATGAGGGTGCACACCTGTAATCCCAGCACTTGGGAGGCTGAGGCAGGAGGATTGCCGTGAGTTCAAGGGTAGCCTGAACTACACAATGAGACCTTGTCTCAAAAAACGGAAAGAAAAAAAAAGAGGGTTTACTCATAATATACATTCCATGGAAAGTTTGCATTTGTGTCAGAAAGGATAAAGCTTTCTTGCTTACTGATAGGAATGTTTTTCCTGTTCTGTTTTCCCCGGGGCATAGATGCAAATTTGGCATCAGTAGAGCAGAGAGCCTTTGTGGCCTTAAACTATAAACAGTGGGTCTTTTTTTATTTTTATTTTTTTTTAAATTTTGCGGTACCAGGGATCAAACTCATGACCTTGTGCTTGTAAGGGAGGCAGCAGTGTGCCACTGAGCCAAATCCTAGCCCCAGTTGGGTCTTTTTGAGAGGAAAAGGTACCATTCTGGGTTTCTGGAAATAGAAGTTCAGACTGATTGGCATCTGCCACAGGTAAATCTGGAAGGCCGGGCCCAGAAGTCCATGTTTCATAAGCCTTCCTGGGGTTAGTGATGCCCTGAGCATGAGCTGCATGGGAAATTGGTTCAGCTGCAGCTAGCCTGGGATCCTGGTGCCCTGGGCATGGCGCTTTCCTTGAACTACTGGTTCCTCACTGGGAGTGAGGGCTCCCTCCCTTTTACTCCTGGGTAGAGAGCACTGCCAGATTTTGCCTGGAACAAGGTAATTTTCATCTATTAGCAGGTACCTTCTGATAGGCTGCTGTATTCCTGTTCTGGACTGTTAAAATAAGCTCAGTTGCGTGTTTTATTTTTAAAATACTGCCCCATGTATTTTAAACATGTTGAACTTCTAAGTTTCCTGGTTTGAATCTCTGGACCCAGTTTGGATCCTGAGGTTTGGAGAGGTCAGAAAACAGTTATTCAAAAAGAAAAACAACCGGTAGAGAGAATACACTTCATTTCAAGCTATGCTTTGGGTTGGGGTGGGGGGTGAAAGGCAAACATCTTGCAGAAATGCAAAACAAAATTTCTATTAAAGGGAGCAGGGGAGTCAATGGGCGCATTTAGGGTTTTTGCAAATGTCCCTCTTCGTACTATGTTTCACTAAAGCATTGATTTGAACAAGCACAAAGTCTTTGTTTTGAACATTCTAGTGAAATCATGTGCAACTTCCTCTTTGAGCAGCTTAACCTCAGCTGCTCTGAGCCCTTCAGCCCAGGGAGGGACTGCGAAAGGCATAAGCAGGGTAGGTGGGAGATGCTCCTGCCAGCCGGGGTTTTCTCATGTCATGTAGAAGGTGGCCTCATGCAGAAGGTGGCCTGAGACTCGGAGGTGGTGTGTGGCCCACAGGACACCTGTGGTGGGTGGCCCTCATGTGTTCAATGTGCTGCTCTTTCCTCCTTCAGGCCTGGGCAGTTTTTAAAGGGAAGTTTAAAGAAGGGGACAAAGCTGAACCAGCCACTTGGAAGACGAGATTACGCTGCGCTTTGAACAAGAGCCCAGATTTTGAGGAAGTGACAGACCGATCCCAGCTGGACATTTCCGAGCCATACAAAGTTTACAGAATCGTCCCAGAGGAAGAGCAAAAATGTAACTATCGGTTGTGGGTACTTAGGCTTCCACGAAGCTGCCAGGTCTGCAGCTTCCTGGAAGGCTCTGGTCTGGGGTGGATGTCACCGCCACAGGGTCTGGGCACAGGGCTTTACTTAAATAAATGCTTCTGTCCTTTATGTAAGCACTGCTGAGGTCTCTTTCTGCTGACCTCATGCACCATCTGCTGGCAAGTGGTGGCTTCCAGCTGGGCGCAGCTCAAGGATGAGGGATTGGGCTGTGGCCAGGTCAGGGACATGCAGGGGAACAAGTTCAGGACAAGCATCCCCTGGGTGGGGCCACAGACTCTGAAGCAGCTTCTCATGAGGAATCCTGGTGGTTCTCTGGCACTTGCAGGGCGGTGAGGGGACAGTCTGTGGACAAGGAAGGATTGGTCACAGGGCTGAGAGAAGAGTGCTACCTTGAGAGAAGACAGCACCCTTGGTGTCACTGCTGCAGATGGGATGGGCCTCAGTGTGTTGTCATGTCCTGGGAGCTGCTTGAGAACTCCGGCATGTAATCTTTTCTGAAGTTGCTTCCAGCTCTGTAATCCAGGCAGAAGCAAAAAAAAAAAAAAAAAGCCTCAGGTCCCCTACTTCTCATTCCTGTGTTCTAGCCAGACATCACCAATCAATCCAGATGTATTCAGCTTGTTTTTGGCCTGAGAATCCTCAGAGTCATGGCTGTGTATCTGCTGCGAGTCAGTGCTGGTTTGGGAGACAAAATCTTACCAGAACTGCCAGTGTAAACTATGCTGTTAACATGCTGATTTCCTCATTAGTTAAAACTGTTGATGCATAATTTTTAAAAAATAAAATCATGGGCTGGAGATTTAGGTCAGTGGTTCCAGTGCCTGCCTTGCAAGCACAAGGTCCTGAGTTCGATCCCGGTAACCACCCACAATGCTGGGCGTGGTGACTCACGCCCACCAGTAATCAATACCACATACCATAGTGCTGGGCGTGGTGGCTCACACTTGTAATCCCAGCCCTCGGGAGGCAGAGACAGGAGGATTGCTGAGTTCCAGGCTTGCCTGGGCTACATAGTGAGCTGAGGGCCAGCCTGAACTACAAAGCAAGACCCTGTCTCAAAAAAAAAGATAAAATCATGATTCAAACAAATACACTGAGCCCATGTCAGAGAGACTTTCTCTCACCAGTGAGGGAAGCAACACTGACTGAGATCTCTGGAGGCTCTGGGACAGTGGTGTTCAGTCAGAAAAGGATGGGAAGATGAGTATCTGGCCTAGATGGTCTGACCATGTTTGGGGTTCTACTGGATCTTCTGGTCATCTGTAGTTTCACCACCTGCAGATGAATATGGTGTCACTGTGTCCAACACAGTGGCCCTTGGAGAGTGACATGGCCTATAGGGCCCGGTTAACATGCCCCAGTGTCCAGAAAGGCCAGATGGGCATTGTTTTGCCTTTCCTTCCAGTTCTGGATAATGTTTTATCACTGCAAAAATCACATATGACTTGAAGCTGCAGGAACATTTCTCTTGATGTCCCTCAGGGACTGCCTTGCCCAACCTGGCAAGTGATGCCAACGTATTATACCGGGTGGGGGGTCACTGGCTGGTGTGGAGGTAAAAGGAGAAGGGACAGGTTCTTAGGGCCAGGCTCACAGTGCATTTGCGTAATGTACAAATGGGCTCATGCAGCCTGTACTTGGGTGGTTTGAGGGCTGTGTTGGGGGTGTCTCACTTGCCCACTGTCCCTCAGCAGTAGCTTCCAAGTGGATTTGTGAATCTGTCAAGGTGGAATCAGAATTCAGGCAGGATGGAAGAGTGGGCAGAGTCCATAGATTCTCGGGAAAGGGAAGGCCAAGAAGCAGTTGTGTTGGTCACCATGTATATTACTCTGGGGGGTGAATTTCTGTCTGGTTGAGGATATTTGCCCTGGAAACCTGGCTGCCTCTGGGGAGGTATTGATCTGGGCTGGTCCAGTGGGCCACTGTATACATGCGTGTATATTTGGAAAGGCCAAAAAGAGATTTCCTGATAACTAGCTTTAAAAAAACGGTGACTCAACCTGCCAACACACTTGCCAGGAGACCTTTAGGTGTCTTCAAATGCCCCAGCTTGTAAATTTAACTTTTGTAGGGTAGATAGTCAACACCTGGCCTAACGTATATCCGACAAGGTTCACTTTGCGTCTCAGCAAAGAGAAGGAAGAGGCCTGAGTGCTGTCTCTCCATCCCTTAAAAGTGCTGTTTTTTACCACTCCCACCATCTACTTCTCTCTTTTGACTTTGTGGGTCAGATGACCGAAGCCAGGGAGGAGAAGGCCAGGGCCTTCCCAAGGCCTTGAGCACTGCTGGGTACAGTCGGTGAAGACACTGCTGACTCTTAACATGCAGTGTGGACGTGACGGAGGGCTGGCTGTATTGCTTGGTGGCCAGTGTGACAGGGCTTGTCTGGTTTCCCTAGGCAAACTGGGCCTTGCACCTCCCGGCTGTGCAAATGACGTTGTGGAGATGGAGTGTGGCCGCTCCGAGATGGAGGACATGATCAAGGAGGTGAGTGGGAGCTGCACACCTGCAGATGCCCGCCCAGCAGCCTCCACCTGCTGATACATCTGCTTCCTCCCAGGCTGCTGCTCCGCGTCACTGAGCTTCTCTCAAGCGCTACAGTGTCATATGCACCAGCATTCCGGATGCCAGTCTTCGGGGAGTGTGCTTGTAGCCTTCTTAGGTGGCTACAGCCAGAGTGTCGGCCTTGTGGACTCTTGTGTGACACTGTGGCTATCAGTTTGCCTGTGTTGCTAACAGATACATTTTATTTCTCAGTGGGTTGGAAAGCCAGTTAACCAAATCTTTAGGAAGTATCCACATAGTAATAGTTAATAGGTTATCAGTGAAGGCCCCGTGGGCCTCTGTAGGTGAGACGTGGAGAATTTTTGTGAAGCTGTTTTAGCTATTTGCATGCTGTCTTTTGCCTCTTTCTGGTGGATGTTCTAAGGTGGGCTTCCCACAGCTAAAGTGATGCCCCACAGCCCTAGCAGAAGGCAATATGGGCTTGCATAGGGAATGCATAGGACCCTTTGGGTGCCACTTGCCGCCTACCTTCTTTGTAGGTGCAGCTGTTAAGCTTCTGGGTGGTCTTTGGCCACAGCCAAGCAATTTACAGAGTCCTGCTGTGCTTGGAAGGCTTTTCTGCCCACTCAGCCATCCTTGTGTCTGTGGCCTCTGCAGGGCCTCTGGGCAGCTGCATGACCTGGAGTGTTTGGCTCCCAGCAGGTGCTCAGTAGAAAAGACCAGTGAACTTCCTCTTGGCCTGCGAGAGGTTGATCATTCAGCATGCTTGACTGCTAGCCTGGTGGGTTTTCAGTCAAGGCCTTTCCAGTTGCAAGTAAAGCTTTGTGGTCTCCTCAGAGAGGTGGTGGTGTGGCTTCAGTCGTGTGGCCATTGTCAGCTTTATGCCTGGGGGTTGCACTGGTGGTTCAGGGACTGAGTGGCCTTCTCTGGCCTTTGTAGCCTCCTGTGGATGACTACATGGGGATGATCAAGAGGAGCCCGTCCCCGCCAGAGGCCTGCCGGAGCCAGCTCCTCCCGGACTGGTGGGCACCACAGCCCAGCACAGGTGAGGACCCTGTGCCTGCTGGGGATGATACAGGTGGTCTGTGCAGTGATCCTGGTTGTCAGATGGAGGGTAGCAAGTCTGGAGAGGTGAGAACAGGCCCTGGCTCCCACCAAGGCATGTCTGTCCTTCCTGTGCTTCTGCAGGGCCAAAGCATGGGGTCAGTGACTATCCTTTGGACTTGGTGCTGGGCCACTTATACCATACCTTGGCACTATGTTTTGTTTGGACATTGGGGAGCCATCAGAACCAATAAGAGTGGGGGCATCTCAGGGAGGAGGGCCCAGGTTGGCAGGCAAAATGGCTCAGAGACACACTTGGAAGTTGTAGGTCTTCTTGAGCTCAGTTTACTCACTTGTAAGGTAGATAAGGTGGAGACCATGGGCCTGCCCATGGTGATAATGGGCAGATTGCTGTGCTGGGTACGCTCAGCCCTCAGCTGCTCAGGATGCCCTCTTGGCCTCCAGCTTCTCCAGTGCCTGGGCACCTCTGCTTTTCCCCATGGCCACAAGCGGCAGCTGACCCAGCAGGCCACAGTGGCCAGGTGTGAGTGCATTGTCCGGTGTCCCTTCCTCTGTGCTATGGGAAGCCTTGGAGAATGCAGACTTGGACCCCAGGCCCCCTGGGTGGTGACACAGGGTGTAGCAGTGTTCCTAACCCCAGGGGAAGGGAATGTGGCCCCAGGGTCACTGGCACAAGGCCAGAAGCCCCACAGTGTAGAGGAAGTCCCCTCCTTTGTTGGGCCGTGGTCTGGCTTCTGCACGAAGGAAACCTGGGTCTGCAGGGAAAGTGCAAGGTCAGCAGAAGCTATGGCTGGGCCTCAGGCTGCTGGGATGGCTGGGGCCTCTGGTCAGCTGTTGGCACACAGCACGGCTGATTTTGGTCTCTATCCCCTACAGGGTTGCCACTGGTGACCGGGTACCCTGCCTATGACCCACACCACGCAGGTATGGAATGTTCTGGGTGGATGTGGGGACAGTTGGAAGACAAAGGCCAGGCCCCCTGTGGGGTTGAGGGAAAGGACTTGGCTCTTTCTCCTGACTGTGGGGCCCTGGGAGGGGGGTGTCGGTCCCATACTGCCTCTGCCTCTCCACACCCTGCCCCCTGTGGATGGAGGTGGCCTCGTACTATGTGGTGCTGTGCCGGGGCCCAGGCATTGAGGTCCCGACTGCTGACAGTGAATTAGAGTGAAGGAGGTCAGTCTCTGCCCAGCACGCAGGTCCTGAGGGAACAGACACTGGCTCCTCAGGGTGGCCACAGAATAACCAGCTGGGGACTCGGGAAAGGGTGACAGGAGCACAGAGAAGCTCATGCCCTGAGCTGGCCATCCTGGAGCAAAAGCCAGAAACTGTTCAGTTTGTTGTGCAGGCTGTGTTTCACTGGGTGATTCTGTGGGTCCCAGTACCAAGCCCCAGCCTGCGCAGCACTGTGGGCATAGGAGTGGGAGGCCTGAGCACGAGGCAGGGAAGTGGCCCCACAACCATTAAGAGTCGACACCTCTTACTGGGCATTCATACAGCTGACTTGGGTTCCCCGTTCTTAGCCCCTCAGGGCCGAGGTGATGCAGGAATGAGGTGGACAGCAAAGAATGCTGGGGAGGGAAGACTGCAAGGTAGAGAGCTGCTCTGGGGTGGGGGCTGCCTAGAGCCACTGTGCCCTGGGCTTGAGTTCCAGCCAGGTGTGCATTTCCCATATTTCCAGAGAAACAGGAGCACTGGCTTCTCTGGGAGCTCTTGGGTGGAATGCTGGCCCTAGATCTTACTGCCATGACGTTCTGGCAGATGCCACTCCCTCTGCCAGATTTGTGTGTGTGACCTGTGGCATAGGGCTCACACTCAGCCAGCCCGTGGGGTACAAGGCCAGGATGCCCACTTTGGAGCTGTGTTTCTGGGGAGACCCCAGTGGGAGCTCCCTTTCCGTACTGGGGAAATGATCCTAATGCTTGTCTGCCTCCCAGGAGTGGTGTGGTGGTCAGTGCTGGACACAGAGCTGATGGCACCCTGAAGGGCGGAGGCCACCACTTGCAGCTCAGGAGTCCCTCTGTAGAAACCCTCTCTTGTTCTGGCCCTGGTGTGTTCTGCCTTGCATGGCACTTCCATATGCTTTTGCCAGCCCTGCTTTGACAGTGGGAAATAGCATTGAGACACGCAGCTGCTGGCTGGTCATTTGGCTACAGGCAGCAATGTGGGGTTCTGTGTCCAGCTGAGCCCCGGCATCATGGTGTGCAGTGGGGCTGCTCACCGCCTCCCTGGGGCTCCCTGAGACCTGGGCTCTCTGAGTTCCTGGGTTACTGCCTGTTCACACACAGCCGGCAGGTGCTGCCCTGAGATAAGGGCCGGAAGCAGCAGATCCTGGCTGCTGTGACAGTTCTTTCATTGGGAGCAAAGTTCAGGGAAGGGAGTGTCATGTGGCTTTGGTGCGCACTTGTGGCATGCTTGGGGGGAGCACAGGGAGTAGGGTGTATTGCTGCCTTCCTGCTGGGTGACCCTGCCTAGTCTCAGTTTCCCTGAATGACAAAAGGATGGTACACTCTGCCTCCCTGCTCTGTATGACTCTACAGCCCACTGTAAGCAGGGTGGGGAGTCAGTATTACCTGACTGGAGCAGAGTCCAGTGGGAGGGTCTGTGTGCCCAGTGGCGTCAGCCAGATGTATGTAAGTGGTACCACAGGGTCGATGGTGGTGCACGTGATCCACTGCACAGTTCTAGGGGCTCCAGGGAACCAGGTACCTCACAAATTGGCTCTGTGGCTCCCTGAAGGGGTATGGCACTCCTTTCAGCTCATTGCTGATGGGCTATTTCTTAGTTTGAGGCATGCAGATTCCTGCAGTGTCCTACATTTAGATGTTATTTTTATTCCTATCCCGCTCAGTGCCACCCAAACTTGGGCCCCCCCTTCACAGTGGGGTTTCACAGTCAGACTACTGAATCTCATAAGCATAATGTTTTTCTCAGTCTTTTCAAAGTAGCCCCGTGGGAAGCCACTCTGGCAGCCTAGAAAAGGAAGATGGGTGCCTCTGCCGGAAGCAGGGAGTTAGAGGCCAGAGCTGAGATGTGGAGTTGGCCAGTGCAGCTTAGTAAACTCTGCTGGGCCCCAGTTCACCAGCACAGCTCCAATAGGAAGTTGTCAGGCAAGCGCCCTGAAGGTCTGTGGGACCCACCATGGCTGCTTCCTTTGGTCACCTGCCACTACCAGGTGAGGGTGGATCGTGGGGTCTTCTCCACCCTGTGGCAGTTCAGTGGCAGTGCCTGGTGTGTGCCAGGGATTGGCAGAGAGTTTCTGAACTCAGGGAACCCCCAGGTGCAGACTATATTGAGAACGTGCACCCTACTTTCCCTGATTCACACTTGCTGTCTCCTCCTTCTGGATGGATGGCAGCATGATGAACAGGTGTAGACACATCATTTGCCCAGTGCGAGGCTGTGTTACAGTCGCCAGGCTGTGCCTGGTCTCGGATGTAGAGAAGGTGGCAGGCCGTAGGGTGCAGACCTTGGTTTTCTTTGTCTTCCTGTGGACTTGTTCACACTTTTGAACTTCTCGAGTGGCATGAGACCTTCCTTAGTGTGTCACATGTGCGAGGAGCAAGGCAGCTGTGTGGCTCTTGGGCCATTTGCAGAGCATCCTCACCAGCCGCCCTGACCACCCATCCCCCTTACAGCCTTCTCCCAGATGGTGATCAGCTTCTACTATGGGGGCAAGCTGGTGGGCCAGGCTACCACCACATGCCCTGAGGGGTGCCGCCTGGCCCTGGGCCCGCCGGGGCTGCCTAGCACCAAGCTGTACGGCCCTGAGGGCCTAGAGCTGGTCCGCTTCCCGCCGGCTGACACCATCCCCAGCGAGCGGCAGAGGCAGGTGACACGGAAGCTGTTTGGACACCTGGAGCGCGGTGTGCTTCTGCACAGCAGCCGCCAGGGCGTGTTTGTTAAGCGGCTATGCCAGGGCCGCGTGTTCTGCAGTGGCAACGCCGTGGTGAGCAGGGGCAGACCCAACAAGCTGGAGCGTGATGAGGTGGTCCAGGTCTTTGACACCAGCCAGTTCTTCCGAGGTTGGTACTGCTGCCCTGGGGCTGCCTGGGGTTCCCTGCGAGGGCCATCTGCACCTGAGCCCGGGAATGGGGAGGGGTGCAGGGTGGGACTGAAGCTGGCCCCCCCCCCCGAACCATGTCCTTTGCTTGGTCTTTGAGTGCTCTAGAGGGTCTCGGTCTCCTGTGAGGAAACAGGAGAGTGTTGATCTATTGGCCCTGGGACTCACCCTGGCCTGTGAGTGGTGGAAGAGGCGGGGCTCAGGGAGGCCTGTTTAATGTGTGCAGCCTGAAGTCCCAGAGACCCTGAGCACATTTGACACATGCTGGCTTTGTGTGTGCTGAGTGCTCCGCGATACCCAGACACGCCTCTGGGAGGCAGATGTCTGGGGCCTGGAGTGGATCCCCTCCAGGCCAGGTGTCCTTCCCCTGTGCCTGTGCTGTCTCTTCTCCTGGCCCCTGCCAGCCCAGTCCAGAGCTGGTGTCAGGCTCTGCTGCCCTCCTCAGCGAGGGCCTAGTGTTAACCCAGGGTCCACCATTCTGGGGCTGCAGAAGCCCCAGCTCCTAGGGAGTGTGCAGGGCTCTGAGTCCTTTTCCTCACCTGCTCCTAGGGCAGAGGCAGGTGGAAGATTGCAAAGCAGGCACCTTGGGACTAGTGGGGGTGGGGGGCCATGGCCCCAGGTCCAGGGGAGCCCTCAAGTCTAGGGCCACCCTGGCATGGCCAAACCCACAGGTCCTGGGTTGGACCTTGACCCCAGGGCCACCAGTGGAGAGTGCATGCCTGGGTGTGGTGCCAGCCTAGGTCCTCGCTTGGCTGAGCCTCTCCTGCTGTCAGCTCCGTGCCCGCTGCCCCAGCCAACTGTCTCTACCCATTGCTTAGAGCCACCCATCCCTCCTGCTCCTCTGTGTCCCTCCAGACCTGCAGCAGCTGTATGGCAGCCAGACCCGCCTACCAGACAGCCGGGTGGTGCTGTGCTTCGGGGAGGAGTTTCCTGACATGGCGCCCTTGCGCTCCAAGCTCATCCTGGTGCAGGTGAGAGCCAGCAGCCTGGTGCCAGGACAGAGTTTGCATTTGGGCTGCGATGAGGCAGTGGGTCCTGGGGCCCCATCTGGGGGGAGGATGGATGTCCAGATGTGTGTTGGGCTGGGCTATCTCATCTCAGTGTATTTATTTGGCTGCTTCTTAACAGCCTCTTCTGCAGAAAGATTCCATTAGTTCAGTTAGCATCAAGTCTGAGAGGTGCTCTGGACTTTGCATCCCCTAGGAAGGACAGGCTCTCTAGTGGTGGAGGTCTGGGCACATGCTTGGGGGAAGCGAGTGGTGGTCTGCAGGGATGCAGCCCACCTCCTTCATCCATGGTGCTGTGCGGTCCTGCAGGTGGAGCAGCTGTATGTCCGGCAGCTGGTGGAGGACTCAGGGAAGAGCTGCAGTGTGGGCTCTGTGCTGCCGGCCCCCGAGGAGCCCCAGCCAGACCAGGCCTTCCGGATGTTTCCTGAGATTTGTGCCTCTCACCAGAGACCCTTTTTCAGAGAAAACCAGCAGATCACTGTCTGACCAGCATCCGTCCCTGGCCCCTCACCCTTCCTGAGGCTCATGGGTTACATTGACAGTGGCAGGAGCTGGACCTTTGCCTCAGCGTGGGCCGGGGGCCAGGCTGCCCAAGGAGCACATACTGGGTGCCATCAGCAGGAGCTTTGTTCACTCAGGCGGTGGGAGCTTGCTGGTAGTGTCCTGGGTTCTGTAATTGTAACCCATGATTAAAAATTGTATTTTCTGCATTTTCCTTTAATTATCCTTAATTGCTATGGTTCATTCTGCTTTTGAGGTTGTAACATTGCCAAAGATCTGTTGCTTCTTTTGATAGCTCCTTGGAGTTAAGGAGAGAAGTGTTTACCGTCAGCTTGTGGGAGGGAACAGGGTTCCCATCATCTTCCTTATTACTGTGGATACAGGTTGGTGATTTCATATGTTCAATTCTATGTGGAACATAGAATCCATTTAGTTTTAAACTTGTCAATAAGATTTTTTTCCATATTTAGCTATAACCCTCCTGTTAGGGAGTGAAAGCTGAAACTTGGATTTGTTAGAACTCCATTCTTCCTGAAATTTGGTGCCAGGAAAGCACCTGCCCACATGTTGGCACCTTGGGGCGTTCGGGTTTCAGATAATGCACACTTTCCCTCTGGGGTTTTATTGCCTGGAAGCTGAGAGCTAAATTTATTATTTTTATTTTTGTAATGAAATCATTCTAGATTTTTCTCTTTCTAGATGGTTTTAACTTGTTTAAAAAAAATCTGTCCTTTCAATTGCCTTACCTTACATATTCTATTGTAAACTGCTTTGAATCTTTCTTCTGGAAGCGGGCAGGATGCAAACCATAAATTCAGAGTCCTTGTGAATGGAGGGCTATTTTGCTTTGCTCAGCCGGCTCTGCCCTCTGCTGCCCAAGGCACTGTGCCTGTGGCATATCTAGGGTGTCCTGGGGCCTGTGGCAGGGGCTGTCTTTCTCCTCCCTGCTACTCTGTGGGACTCTGTACTCCATGCCTACTCCAGCCAAGGTTCTTAAGAGCTGGGACTGTTCCTGCCCTACAAGAGCTCACCCTGCTGTCTGGCAGAGGAGCCATATTTGCTTTCTGGACAGGTGAGCGGGATGCTGCTCAAAAGCTTGGTGGCTTGGCTAATGGTGAGGGCCGTTCACACCTGCCATCTCTCTGACCCTCCAGCTTGTGACCTAATGTGTCTCCAAAACTACTTCAATGTATGCATTATTAAAAAGTACTTGAACATGTTTTCTAAAAGAATGTTGTATTTTGCCCACTGGAGGCCCTTCATAGGCATCTGTGTCCTATGTGCCCACGGGCACCAGCAGACTGGGCTGTGTGAGTGTTTGGGGGAGGGTCTTTGCTTGTTGCAGATGTGAGACTTGGGGTGCTGAGTGGCTGGGGAGGCACTCTGGGTATGGATGCTAGGCCTGCCTGGGGCTATGGGGACTCCACCTCCCGGGGACAGGAGTAGGATTCCCTCTCCTGTGAGACCCTGTCTGGGTCCCTGCTGAGAGGTCAGATCTGGGGTTAATAAGACAGGACTGGGCTGTTTCAGCGCAAAATCTGAAAAGCCAGAGCTTGCCTGGACAGGGCCTCCCGGTCCACAGCGGGACCATTGTCCTAAGAACAACCATGAGAGGTGTTTGTGACCTAACTAGAGGTTTTACTCCCTGCTCCGATGTGAAAGCCCATCTTTAATATGCAGAATGAATATTTATTTTTGTATTGTTAAAGTATGTTGTTCTTATTCTTTATTGAAATAAAATGCTCTTTTATAAAGCTGATGTTTCTTTTTCTTCCAAATATTTAGTTTCTACCAGATCTAGGACTTTGGTGAGGGAGTTATGAACATGCTGACTGTGATGGCAAGGATTTCATGTTTTGCTCATACCCGGAGCTGTAGCCATCGAGGGGTCTGGACCTTGGCAGGGGGCACAGAGTCCCCGGAGATGGGCAGGTGCCAGTCCCGTGCCAGACTTGGGCCATCTGGGTTCCTAGGAGTGGACAACGCTGTCCGAGCAGGTTGTGGAGGAAGTAGGGGTGGCACGGGTGCCCCCACACTGGAAGCTGTGGGGAATGGTTGGGTCGCTACAGTGGAGATGTATCTTCCCTTTGTGTGCCTTCTCAGCATGTTGGGCACCGGGACCACAGCGGGCACGAGTCTGCCCTTCACAGAGGTGGTGTCTGGTCTAATGCAGCAGCCCAGAGATGAAGATGGTGGCTGGGCCCATGCCGACTCTTGCAGGAAGTCATGTTAATTTCTGTGTGCAGCAGCTGCGGTCTCTGTGAAAGTGCCTGTCTACCCAGGGAGAACCGGGGTCCTGGGGACAGTGTCAGGACCCTGGATAGGAACTGCCTTCAGGGAACTCCCCCCACCGCCCCGATAGTTAGTGTCGGACCATGTAGGGACACATGTGATGAGAGGTTCTGAGCAACAAGCCCCTTCCCTCTGGGGTTTGTGAAAATGCCTGGAAAGGAAGGTATTTCAATGACCCCTTTCTGAGTGATTGCTACTTGCTTTGCTG
The DNA here is from genome assembly GCA_004025085.1 of Thryonomys swinderianus. Taxonomy (NCBI): domain Eukaryota; kingdom Metazoa; phylum Chordata; class Mammalia; order Rodentia; family Thryonomyidae; genus Thryonomys; species Thryonomys swinderianus. The sequence goes on along the minus strand of PVIC010007592.1, from coordinate 494 downwards.
ACTTTATTTTTTGTGGTGCAGAGATTAAAGCCACGGCCTTTGCACTGAGCTCCATCCTCAGCTCTGTTTTGACTTTTTATTTCAAAACCATGTCCTACTAAGTCACTAAGTTTCCCAGGCTGGGATTGGCTTTACAGTCCTGCCTCAGCCTCCTAGAGTGCTGGGATTTCAGGCTCTGCACCCACACCCAGCTATAGTTCACTAATTTTTGCAAAATCCATGAGATTTTTGAGATACAAAACTTTTGTTCTCCCTTGTCATGTCCACATGGCTGAAGATACTGACCCCTGGGACAAACGTGTGGGACCTGCTGGGCCCTTGGAGTCCTGGTGGTGTCCTCAGATCAGGGGCTCCCGCAGGCCCTCGATGAGTGCTTTGGGGACCCTGCACAGAGAAGCAGCCCCTGTTTGAAAAGGAATGACTCAGGCTGTGGTTCAGGCTCTCCACAGTCAAAAGCTTTTCAAGCTCTTCACTCAGAAGCCTTGAGTTCTGTC
>PVIC010007591.1:14436-50716 GCA_004025085.1 Thryonomys swinderianus | reverse complement strand
GACATTTCTCAAGAGAAAAAGTACAAATGGCAAAGAAATACTTAGACACCCAATATTAAAAAATGAGTAGATGAAATAGACATTTCTCAAGAGAAAAAGTACAAATGGCAAAGAAATACTTAGACACCCAATATTAAAAAATGAGTAGATGAAATAGACATTTCTCAAGAGAAAAAGTACAAATGGCAAAGAAATACTTGAAACACCTTTGGCAATTAGAGAAATGCAAATTTAAAAAATGGAGAGTCCATTTTACTCCAGAAAGAATGGCTATCATCAAAAAATCAAATAAAGGGGCAGAGATTTAGCTCAGTAGTTCCAATGCCTGCCTAGCAAGCGCTAGGTCCCTGGTTCGATCCCTGGTAACCACACACAATAATACCGGGCATGGTGACTCATGCCTATTGGCAATCAGAACCACATACCACAATGCCAGGCACGGTGGCTCATGCCTGTTATCAGCACTCAATATGCAGAGACAGGAGGACTGCTGAGTTCGGGGTTTGCCTGGGCTACACAGTGAGCTCAGGGCCAGCCTGAACTACAAAGCAAGAACCTGTCTTAAAGAATAAAGAATAATAAATAAATAAATAAAAACGAATGCAGGTGAGGCTATACAAAAAAAAAAAAAAAAAAAAAGAATGCTTCTACACTGTTAATGGAAATGTAAACTAGTACAAACATTATGCAAATCAGTGAGTAGATTCCTGGGAAAACTAAAACTAGAAATTCCATTCAACCCAAATATTTCCCTTTTAGGTACCTTCTTGAATGAACTAAAGATATCATATTAAAGTGACACATGCATACCCATTTATATAGCAGCACAAGTCAAAATAGCTGAATCTTGGAAATGCCCTGTATGTCTAACGACACATGAATAGGAAATGTGGCATTTATACACAGAGGAATATCACTCTGCCACAAACATAAACTTGAGTGCTTTGTATAATAATGGATGCACCATAGAAATGGTGTCCTTGCTGATCATGTGGTTTAGAAGCTTTTGGAACTTGTTTGTGGGAGGAGTTTGGAGAAATTTAGAAAAGCAGACTAGAGAAGCCTAGAATGTTGTGACCAGTGGCTGATGTGTAATACTGTCAGAGCTCAGAGGCCCAAAGGGCACATCAAAGGACAGGCTCAAGATTGAAAACAAGGACTCCTTTGGCAGTTGAACTAGAGGTCATGTGTGTTACCCTCAAAAACTTTATCTACATTTTGCCCAAGTTCTGAGACTTTGCAACTGACTGAAATTAAGGATGATAGACTAATTAATCTGGTGGAGGAAGTTCAAAGAAGCCCAACCTTTAGGCAGTAGTAAGGGTGTTGCTGGCTGCTGCTAGTCATATTCTACAATTAAATCCTGGAGAAAAAACAAAGCCAAAATATACAGGAATTTTCCAGTTTTGCTGGAATGGATGCACCTGCAAATTTGAGGCCTTAGGGCCAGGGTTTTAGCTCAGTGGTTCTGGCACCTGCCTCACAGGCGAAGGGTCCTGAGTTTGAACCCCAGTACCCATGTACCACAATGCTGGGCATGGTGGCTCATGCCTATAATCCCAGCACTCTGGAGACAAGAGGCAAGAGTATTGCTGTGAGTTTGAGGCTAGTCTGGGCTACACAATGAATTCAGGCTACCCTGAATTACAAAGTGAGACCCTATCTCAAAGAAAAAAAAATGAGCCCTTAAGAAACAAGGCTGTTAAAATGATTAGCACTAAAAAAGAAGCCAAGTACTTTGCACTGGAATATTAGGAAAGATGGCTTGAAGGCATCTCAGAAATTAGTAGGACCCCACTCTTCATAGGCTTAAGGGTACAAAACTCTCAAGTTTTCATTGGCAAAGAGGGGGCCCCAGGGAACTTGCTCTGGAGGGACCACCTAGGGCAGTGATTAGAATCTTTTAGAACTTTCAACAATATAAAAAGCCCATTGTAGTATATGTGACATACGTTTGCCATCAGTGATTTACAGGATTAGCTCCCCAGGATTAATTTCACTGTGTTTAGCTAGTCCTCACTAGATTTCTAGGAAGGTTTTGGATTCTGCTTTGATTTCTCTTACTGGAAAAGATTCAAAGAATATCAGCCCAAACTGGACTACTCAAATAAAAGTGTAACTCTTTTTGTTCTATAAAATTTAATCCTTATTATCTATATTTCAAGAAATGTGAAATCAAAAATTTCAGGATTAGTTCTCCAGGATTAATTTCACTGTGCTTAGCTATCTCGGTACTCTGAAGTTATGATTCAAGAGGGCCTGGCTATTGTTCAAACTGAAAGCAGACCTTGGCAACATAAAAATGGTTCTTGTTTTACAGGCATGCAGAATGTAAGAAATACGGGATCAGTGAAGCTTCCACCCAGATTTCAGAAGACCTGGGAGGCCATATAGAGGGGAATACGTAAAGCTGTGAATGTGAAGCTGTAAGAACAGTGAAGTTTGCAAGAGCTTTAGAGATGCCAGGGACATAGAAGTCTGCTGAGGAAAGGTAAAGGCAAGATTCTCCCCCAAGTGAGAATCTGTAAGGGCTCCAACCAGCAATGTCACACATATGGGGCTGCCCAATGCTTTTGAAGTTCATATCTCACCACAACAGGCACTGGATTTAATGTTTGCCCTGTTGGGTTTCAATTTTGCTTTAGTCCCGTTTCTTTCTATCGTCTTGTTTCACCCTTTTGGAACAAGAATGTTTACCCTGCGTATGTTGGAAGTAGTTAACTTTCATTTTTATTTCTGCAAGGGCTCACAGCCAAGAGTTTGCCTTGAGTCTCAAAGGCAACTTCAGACTTGAACTTTTCAGCTATGCTGGAACTGTTAAGTCTTTGGCAACTCTCAGAGAAGAGCTAAATAGACTTTACAAAATAAGGTGGACAAGAGTTTTCTGGGTGGCATGGTGGAATGTTACAGTTTATCTCTAAAATATCCCCCCCAATCTCACATTCACAGATAGGGCCTGTTTAGAGATTATAACTTTTTCCCTACATATTCCTTTCTCTACTTCCTGACTGCCATGGGTTGAGCACTATTCCTTCAATCATATTTCTCTGCCATCCTGTTTCTCTGCTGTGGAGCCAGCTAACCTTGGACTGAAACCATAAGCTAAAATAATCTTTGCCTCCTTTAAGTTCAGGGTGTCAGGTATTTTGTCCAGAAGGGAAAGTGACTAATATACAACCATAAACTATTCAATTTCTTATAATCAGGTATGTTATTCGAAAGCTAGGTGAAAAAAATTATCCATACCTCTCACTATAATTCTATACATAAAGTGAAACATAAAGATCTAATAAACTTAAATAAATGTTTTCAAATAAATTAATTACTCTGTAATACTGTACAGTATACATAATAAATGCAAACAATTAACTACTATCTAACATTTATAACACAGATAACTTTGGTGGGGAGATTGTGGCAGAAAGGAGGGTTTATCCTTTTCCTCCCTATAAAAACTATGAGCATTATAGACATGGCAGGCTTTCAAAAATTACTTACTGTTTTTATATCAGGATAATTCCATACCTTTCTAAATGACCTAACACATACTTTTGTGGTTTGTTACAGAAGATAAAATAAATGAAAAATGAAATTATCTAAAACCAAGAAAACTGTCCACTCCGCAATTTCAGTCCTCACTAGATTTCTAGGAAGGTTTTGGATTCTGCTTTGATTTCTCTTACTGGAAAAGATCCAGAGAATACCAGCCCAAACTGGACTACTCAAATTAAAGTGAAACTCTTTTTGTTCTATAAAATTTAATCCTTATTATCTATATTTTAAGAAATGTGAAATTAAAAATTTCAAGAATACCAAATATAAACTCAACTATAGAGAAATAATAATTTGAAGTAAGATCTGAATAAAATACTTAGAAAACAATAACTTCTAATCACATAGAAAAGCAAGATTAGTAATTTGCAGAAGTAAATGAAAAGTGAGTCTCAAGAAAAAAGTAAGGGACTACAGCCTGTGGAAAAATCAACATTAACAACCAAAATGATTACAGATGCTCTAATTTTTACTGGAGATAATAAAAGCTAATGGATTTTCATTGTTCTTAGAATATGGGTAATTTTATTGCCACACTTAGTTTTTAAACATCTTACTCAAAAATGTAGTTCTAAAATTATAAAGCATAGGTTGCCATTTTTACAGTCTGCATATGGATATGATTAGATGAAAAATAAAATTTTAAGTAAGAAACTTTCAGTTTGCCCTAAGACAGAATGTAATTTTCCCATACAATCACAAAATGAGTCAGTCATTTTGTATCATGTTATTATATAATCATATAACTTTATTATACCATGAATTAGTTTCTTTTCTTTTATTGCTGAGACAAAATACCTGACACTCAATTTAAAGGGGGAAAGATTTATTTGGCTTATAATTCATAGCGTTTTCAATCTATAATCAGCTGGCTCCTAGGCAAGATGGCAGAGGGGCAACAGTTCATAGTGGTAGACAACAGAAAAAGTAACAAGAGACCTTAATAGCATCTTCTGGCCCTTTATGATATTTCGAAGACTCAGGGCAGACAGTACTCACCCTTAATCCTAGCTCTCTCCAGTTTAGTACTGCACCATGAATCTCACACTTTAGATTCAGTCACCTCCAAATACCCCAAACTCATTTGCATGAAGCTTTGGAGGGACATCTAAACACAAACCAAAACATATTATTTATCAAAGATCATTTTTCCTAGTATTCTAGAAAATTAATTCTGACAGTTTTGAGTCAACTTTCTACATCCAGAGAAGCCACAGTTTCTATGGTAACTATGAAAAAGGATGTGATGGAGGCAAAGAATCACCATTAATGATTAAAATAAGGAAATGTTAAATGTATATGCATTTAAATTCAAAAACTAAGCTCAAAGAACCTGAATGATACTAAGGCAAAAGATAAGAGCATGGTAGGCTGGCTGGAAAGCAAGATATAACCTTTCTATCATGAAGATCTAAAACAGAGTCTGAACAACAGGCTGTTAGTCACAGCAGCAATGTATGCACAGTACAATTTCTAAAACATGAGCCTTGAGAGCATATACAAAACTGTGGCCTTTGACCTGACGACCCCTGCAATCTTTCTGCTCTGCCATCTTCCTCCTTTGGCAAAGGCAGGATATCTCTTTGTGGTTTTATCTTTCTTCACTCTTTCCTTTATTTCCTTATCTTTAAATAAAAGTTATGCTTACCTGTTCATTGACTGAACTAGCCAATTCTTGGGTGGGGCAGAAAAGGCCTGGAACTACCAGACACCATGTCATTTAGGAACAATACCAGAGTAAATGAACACTCCAGGTAGTGTAGAGCTTGACCTCATACTATATTTCACTCATTGAAATTATATCCTAGAATGAGCATAAGATTCAGGACACAAATTTGCTATCCATACAGGTGTGCTCAATTCAGAAATCGCTTTTAGGGAAAAAATAATATATTTGTATTATGTGTTAGAGATGGTACACATGAATCTAATCCAAAACATAGTCAATATTGGACCAGAGATTTAGCTCAGGGTTCCAGTGCCTGCCTCGCAAGCACAAGGTCCTGAGTTCGATCCCAGTAACCACACACAATGCTGGGCATGGTGACTCATGCCCACCAACAATCAATACCACATACCACAGTGCTGGGTGTGGTGGCTCATGCCTGTAATCCCAGCACTTGGGAGGCAGAGACAGAAGGATTGTTGAGTTCCAGGCTTGCCTGAGCTACACAGTGAGCTCAGGGCCAGCCTGAACTACAAAGTGAGACCCTGTCTCAACAACAACAACAAAAAACATAGTTGAAGTTGAAAATTTATGCTTTTTAAATAAATGTTAATAAACATCAAAAATTCAATATATTATTTTTGATAGATTTCCTGTTAAGTACTCATTGGTTAATATAAACTCAAAATTTAGATCAATAATTCATCAATAGAAATATTCAGAATAAACATGGGTGGGCCAGGGATTTAGCTCCATGGTTCTGGTACCTGCCTTCGAAGCACAAGGTCACAAGTTTGAGAGAAAAAAAAGAAGAAAAGGAGGAGAAAGAGGAAGAAAAGTACAGGGAGGGGGAGAAGAAGCATATATAGTTGGCTCATGTATTTTTTGCCATTCTGCTATGCTGTGTTAGTTGGTTTTTTGTCTTTTTTGCTTTAGTTTGTGCTGGAATTGAACCTGAACTTTAACTATACACTAACTACACCATTATCACACCACCCCACCCCCACCCCTAGGCTCTTATGCTCTGCCTTTGAACGGGAAGCTGCATATGCTTCTGTTAATGTAACAAAATACTTGAGACAACCAAAAGTTAGCAGTCAAGTGAAGAAGAGGAAAATTTTGTTTTGGAAATTTCAATTCATAGTTGGCTATCAGGAACCTGTGGCCTGAAGCAAGGCCTGGGGTTCATGACAAAGCAGTACATGTTGCCTAGGAATGCATGATAGAGCACTCATCTTATAGTAGATAGGAAGAAAAGAGAGGAGGAGGAAAGGACAGGATCCCAATATTGCTATCAGGGGCACATCTCTGTGTGACTCAAAGACTTCCATGCAGACCCCAAGAGTCAAAGATTCTACCACTTACCAATAGCACAGCAGGCTAGGGGCCAAACCTTTATTACAGGGGTCACATAGGAACATTCAAGATCCAAACAATAAAAGGAAAGTTTAATCCATTTACATTTAAGATAACTCACAGCTCAAGACTGTCTTTGAATTTCTTAAGTAAATTTTTCATTTATATGTTGTATATTTCAATTCAAGAAATCTTTTAGCTTAGTTTTAGGATTTTTATTTCAATAACATTTCCATTCTATTCACACATTATTCCTAAGACATTCTCCACCTCTTCCTTTAATTAGTTGAATATCTTTGACAGTTGTTTTAACATCTTTGCTAATGAGATGTCCTTAAACCCTTTTCAAGAAAAGTCTATCATGATTTTTCCTTTAAATACATCACATTTTCTTATGTTTCTTATGGGTTGTGTTTTGGGGGGGCTGGTTTGGTTGGTTTGTTGAAAACTGGACATCTGAATCTAGCAAGTGTAGTAATTCTGGAAATCAATTTATTTACTTTTCCACAGAGTTTACATGGTTTTGTTGTTATTGTACCTACATAGTATTTTTTATTTTTTTAAAAAATTATTTGAATCATTATTGGTACATTATATATACACATAATGATCGTGCTTAATATTTAGAATTTGTACCAGTATAAGACACAATTTAATGCTCATTTTTTTCCATTCCCTCACCAACCCCACAACCCCTGCTCCCTATATACATAAGCTTCGCTTCCCTTTAATATCACATTTTTTCTTTCCCTTTGTTACTTACCACTATGCCCCATTTCCCTTTTAATATTTTCTATTTTACAGTACCTGTCATATATTCTAGAGCTCCTTTACATCTTCAGTTTCTCACACCAGAGAACAGTTATGATATTTATACATGTATGATCTATTCATTTCACTTATGAGTATGTCCTGAAGGTACATCCATTTGATAATAGCCCTTTGCCTGAGAAACAGCTAGTAAAGATTTTTTCTTATATTGCTGGTTGTCTTTTAGCTGTGCCAGTGGTTTCTTTTGCTGTGTAGAAGTTTTATAACTGGATGAGATCCTATTTGTTGATTCCTTCTGCTAGCTCTTGTGCTATATGGGCTTTGTTCATAGTGTTTTCTCAAGCCTATGTCTCCAAGAGTTCTATCTAACCTGTTTTACAGAAGGTTTAGTGTTTGTTTTAATATTTAGGTCTCTAATCCACTTTAATTTTAGTTTAGTACATGATGAAAGAGATAGATTGAGCTTTAGTCTTTGGCATGTTAAAGCCCAGTTTTTCCAGCACCATTTGTTAAAGAGGCTATCTTTCTTTCACTGAGGATATTATGCTCCTTTGTCAAAGATGAGGTGGCATACTGTATCTGAAGTTGTTTCTGGATCTTCTAATTTACTCTATTGGTTCATGAGTCTGTTATTTTGCCAATACCATACCGTTTTTATCACAGTAGCTTTGTAGTATACTTTCAAGTTGAGGATCATGATACTCCCAACCATGTCCTTATTGCCTAGAATTGCTTTTGCAATGAAAAGATAAGCCACATCCTGAAGAAAAAATTCCTAGGCACATATCTGATAAGGAACATATAATCTGGGCTAAGGGTATAGCTCAGTGGCACAGTGCCTGCCTGGCAAATATGAGGTCCTGAGTTCAATCTCTGGTACAAAAAAAGAACTTATAATCATAATATAAATAATCAAAACTCAAGAAGAGCAAAACAATGCACTTTTAAAAATTATAAAATTTTGTACAAACACTTCACCAAACAAGATGTTAAGGAGACAAACAATAACAAAAAATTTTCTGTGACAATAGTCACTATGAGAATGGTTATAACCAAGACACGACACTACCAATTAAATTTGACAGTTTCCCCTTTTAACTGTTCCCCTTTGAACAATACATATGAAAGAATTAGAAGAATCATATCATAGTAATGTATGTGCAGCTATGTTCATAGCAGATCAGTCTGTGATAGCTAAATCTTGGAAAAAACCCAAATGGCCATGAACTGGAGACTAGATAAAGAAGATGTAGTTTTTCTATGAAATGGAATATTACTTGCCCATAAAGAATTATAAGTTTGAGTCATTTATACTTAAATAGACATACCTTGAAGATACACTAATAAGTGAAATATGTAGGTCACAGGTATGTAAACACCGTATCTTTTCTCTGGGATATGAGAATCTGAAGATGTATGATAGATGAATGAATTCTAGAATGCATGATAGATTTTGTGAAACAGGAAATATTCAAAGGAAAAGGGGTAGAGGAAAGTAATGAGGGGAAAGAAAAACTATGATCTTAAAAAATGAAAAAGAAAGCATATGTATATAAGGGGTGGGGTGGTTGAAGGATGAGTAGGGAAATTGGTAAAAATGAGAATTAATCCATATGATATATACTGGTACAAACTTCCCAATGTTGAGTGTGATTGTGAACTGTATATAAAATGTACCAATAAAGAATTCAATTAAAATTTATAAAAGACTAAGGATATTATTGGAGAAGATGTGAAGGAAATAGTATAACTACTTTGAAAGATGGTTATTTATTTCTTTAAAAAGTTATACATAAACCTATCATTTTATCCAGCCATTCCACTACTGGGTTTTTATCTAGGGGAAAAGAAATCATATGCCTAAACAAAGAGTACTTAAATGTTCATAGCAATTTTATGTGTAACTGCTTAAAACTGGAAACAACCCAAATATCCACCAACATGTAAATGAATAAACCAATTTTAATATATCTATACAATTTAATATTATCCAACAAACAAATCAGACTTATGATAATATGAAACAAGAAATATAAAACTCTAAAGATGCAATGCAGCCCACTGTGATAAAAAGCAAGTCACTGAGTGCCTGGCAGAGAAGGAAGGCACCTTAGCAATTTATGTTACTATAAAAGAATTCCTATAAATGGGTAATTTATAAATAACATACATTTCTTCTTTCTATTCTAGAGGATAAAGACCTGATGCTGTAGAAGGTGAAGAAAGAGAAGAGAAAAAGGGATGCCAAATTTGGCCCATCATAATGAACCCACTCTCAAAACAGCAGCTTTACTTCATTCAGGAGAGAAAGAACATCCACAGCCAGATTGTCTCCCGAAGGTCCCACCTCTTAACACCACTGCACTGAGGATTGTTTCTAATGCAAGCTTTCTGTATACACTTTCAAAGCATAGCTGACAGGGAAGGGTAGGAGTAAGAGACATCCAGGATCAATAAGAAATTATTAAAGGAGATGAATATCCATCATCTTCATGGTGGTGATTTTATGCATGTATTTTAACATTAAAACATTTTGAAGAATTGAATATGAATAGCTTATTAAGGGAAATTATATCTCAACAACTCTGCTGAAAGAAAAAAACTGGAAAAAACTTTGTTACAATGTTTATACATTGATCCCTTAGAAAAAATACACCAAAAAGTTAATTAAAAACATTTTAGATGAGGCTTCACTAAAATTTACAACTTCAGCTCTTTACAATACATTCATAAAAGAATGAAAAGACAAACCACAGATTAAAAGAAAAATATCTGCAAATTATTTATCTACTGAAGGACTTGGATCTAGATTTTTTTGATCTTTCAATTTAGTAATAAGAAAACAAAATAATCCATTTTTAAACTGGGGCAAAGATTTTCACAAATACTCCTTCACCAAATAAGGTATAAACACAGAAGCTGGACTCATTAAAAATGCACATTATAGGGGCCAGGGATTTAGCTCAAGTGGTACCACACCTACCTTGGAAGCAGAATGGCCTGAGTTTGATCCCTGGTACAACAAAAAAAAAAATGTACATTATAATTCACTAGAGAAATTAAACTTAAAATGACAAGGAGATGTCACTACACGTTAAATGTTCAAGGGTTAAAATTAAAAAGACTGATCCTACAAAGAACTGTCCAGGAAATAGGAGTAATAGAATTCAGAGAGACTATCAATAGAAGTAATAGAATTGAGAGACTAAGTAATTATAAAATGGTATAGTACAATTTGAAAAGCTATATCCTCAGATCTTTTAAAATTTTGAGACAGATCTCCCTAAGTGTCTAAATTGCCTATGCTGGTCTTGAACTTAAAATTTTGCTTTTAGTTTTCCAGTGCTGAGATTACAGGTGTGCACTACCATGCCTGGATGGCAGTTTCTTTAAAAAGCTGACTATGTACAGTTGAACATGTCTATTCAGTTTCCAGGTCCTTATCCAACAGAAATCAAATCGCGTATCCACATAAAATCTTGACATGACTCTTCACAGTAACGATACCATTTAAGCCAAACCCCCAAAACTTGGAAATAACCTAATGTTATCGCTTTTGTTTAGATGTCTCCCAAAATCCTCATGCAAATGAGGTGGGGCTTTTTCAGAGATGGCTGGATCTAGAGTGTGTGAGGCTAAAAGTGACTGACTCATGGTGCGATGATAGGTTTAAGACACTAGGATTAAGGTTGTGAGTGCCACCTGTCCTAAGCAGTCTCCATAAAATAAAATGGGCCCCTCTCTTTCCCCCTTGTTACTTTTGCTGTCTCCTACCACCAGGAACTGTTGCCCCTCTGCCATATGCCAACCTGCCTTGGAGTCAGCTGATTATGGACTGAAACCTTTACAAACTTTAAGCTAAGCCGGGCGTGGTGGCTCACGCCTGTAATCTCAGCACTCAGGAGGCAGAGGCAGGAGGATTGCTGAGTTCGAGGCTTGCCTGGGCTACATAGCGAGCTCAGAGCCAGCCTGAACTACAAAGCGAGACCCTGTCTCAAAAAAACAAAAAAAAAAAAACAAAAAAAAACTTTAAGCTAAATAAATCCTTTCTACTTTAACTTTGGGTATCGGGTATTTTGTTTCCGGAACTAGAAAAAAGTATCTAAGACAACTAAAATGTGTAACAACATTAATATTATGATATACACCACAATAATTACTGCTTACTCATTAATAAAATTACTAATTGTACAATAACAAAGGTAGATCTCAAAATAATTATACTGATAAAAATTCACATAAAAAAGAATATATTCTCTGTAATGAAATTCTACAAAAGGCAAACTGACTATGTCAGTGTGTCAGGGATGCTATCACAAATTACCACAAAATTAGTGGCTTACAAAAGCAGAAATGCCTCCTGTCATAGTACTAAACGCTAGAAGTCTAAAAGCAAATTGTTGGCAGGGTTGGTTTATTCTGGAATCTCTGAGAGATTCTACGTTTCTTGCTCAGCTTGTCGAGACTGCTGACAATACCCAGCATTCTTTAACTTGAAATGCCATCGCCCCAATCATCTGTTTCTACCATATAATCTCTTCTCATGTCTTATCTTCTCTTCAAAGCACACTTGTCATTGGATTTAAGGTCCTAAACTAAGATGATCTCATCTTGAAAGCCTTAATTACATTTATAAAGATTCTTGTTTTTTCCAAATAAGATCACAATCATAGGTTATGGGAAGACATACTTTGCAGGGAATATCATTCAACCTATTACTCTAGTAATGGAACACAAATCAGTGGTTCTTTGGAGACGGAGAAGGCTCAGAAAAAAGGATTATAAAAAGGAATAAGAAAACTTTTAAGTAAGAAATACATCCATTATCTTGGTACTGACTTCACAGATATAAAAGGTTAAAAGTTATTCATTTTATTGCAATAAAAACACCACACTCTCCCACACCTGAGTTTCAAAATATAACCATGAAATAATACTGGCCTATGAAAGTGATCGAAACTTCAAAAAAGAATTGAGTTTAAAAATTAGTAGAATTGAGAAAGAATATCAGAACCATCTGAATTATAAATTCAATGAATGATAGAAGCTATGGACGAAAGAATTCTGTTATCCCAAAGAGGAAAGAAAGTAAATCAGACATCTTAACTGAATATTATCTTCTATATAAATGTTCAATAAATACTAGTGGAATGAACTGATGAAGCACTAACTAAAGTTCTCTGTGTTAATTATGAATTGGTATTTACAGACCAGGGCAGTTCTGTTGCTTTACAGACAAAAGCAAGGAGAGAGAGAAACTCAAGACTGTTGTGAAATAATAGATAATTTTAGTTAGGGATCATAGTACATGTCTGTAATCCCAGAACACTGGAAGGTTAAGGTAGGAGGACTCCAAGTTCAAGGCCAGCCTGGGTAACTTAAGTATCCATTCTGCCTCAAAACAAAACAGTAAAAAATGTTCTAGGGTATAGTTCAGTTCACGGGCCCTGGATTCAGTCTCCAGTATTTCATGCATTTATACATATGGACAGACAGACATACTTCTTTTTTTTTTTTTTTTTTTGAGACAGGGTCTCGCTTTGTAGTTCAGGCTGGCTCTGAGCTCACTATGTAGCCTAGGCAAGCCTCGAACTCAGCAATCCTCCTGTCTCTGTCTCCCGAGTGCTTGGATTACAGGCATGAGCCACCACTCCCGGCACTAGACAGACATACTTTTAAAGGGGAATAAACATCAGTACAACAAATCAGACTGAAACAATATCAGACATAGGACCAAGTAAATTATGTTTCCACCTCACTTCTCATTTACCAAGAACAAAATTTTGCCTTGCAATGAGTAAAGGGAGAGGGAAGACTGGAAGAAGTAGAGAAAAAAAGAAACAGGAATCCTCAAAGATTGGCCCCTTCTAAGACTTTTATAAAACCTAACATATAATACTAGAAAATCTGTCAAACACAAAAATTCTTTCATGCTTTTAGAAACCACTCAATTTGATACATATACAAAATGTATTTTTTTATTTAACAAAAACCTTAATGTTAAAAACTACAAAGTGCAAGGAGATATATGTTTACCTATGAATAAACTTTATAATGTTATTATATAGAAAATATATTACACGTTAAAGGACCAAGAAAACAGTCTCTGAAAAACATCAAACATCTTTAATGTGGGACATTTACTAAAGAACACCCATTTGGTTCCAGCGTATCAAGCTTAACTCAGATGACTAGCAGCTTGATTTGGCAATCTCAATGCATAAGGCAAATAATTCATGAAAGTATGACAATACTATTTTTAGTTCACATGCTCCTTGGACTGTGACCACAAGTGCTTCTACTTTATGGTACTCTAGGGACTCCATTCAGGCACAAATACATTCGTTAGCCATTGTGAGGCTGAGGGAGGGACTTGGTGCATACACTGTTACACTGTGAAAGTCCAAAATTACTCAACTGATTTGAGCAGATACTTACAACAGTTAAAAAATTACTGAGTAGAGTCAATAAATTGTGGTTATAACTCTGACTACACAATATAAGTTCACTTCTAATTATGGTTATGGTTACCAATGATCATGACTTGATAAACAATTTAATTATTCTTTTTCATAAAATAGTATTTGAGAATGATTACCTAAAACATTTTGTTGAATGTAAATAGTATTTACATTTGCTTTGATTATATTATGAAGTATACAACATTTTTATTTTTAATGAAAGGGAAATACATATAAAATTAGAACTTAACACAAACATCTGAATCAATTGTTTCCCCAACAACTTCCAAACAAAATATTTCAAATTCCACACAAGATTCTGTGAACCCATGAGTACAAACTCTAATCTTGACACTGAATTTGGATAATCCCCATGGAGGAAATAAATGAACCAGATGTGAATTTATTCTTCCAGATGTATTTTATAAATAAGAGGAAAAACAAAACATTTCTTCACTGCCTTTATTTGAAACCACTTAAAAATATACTAGATAGAAATAGCAAAAGGAAACCCTTCAAATCTTGGTGTTCCACTACTGTACGAGTCATTGAAATACTATTAAATAAATCAAACTGTGTGCATAGTTGCTTCATTATCAGTGAACTTTAACTGACAAGTCAAAATCTATTTACCATTTCTAATCTGCCAATTTTCTGAGTGTTTAGTAGCCATACTATTTATAGCAAAAATTGTTTTAAGCAATTTTTATCTTCATATTACATAGAAACTAAAAAGAAAAAAAGTACATCCTTGCTTCTAACTAAAATATCATGAATTGAAGTCTAAGATACATTCCCAAACAGAAAAAAACGGATCTACAATGAAATAGGCTATTTCATCAAGTGAATAATATATGTGGATCTAACTACATGGCCTCAAAGATTATAAATCATTTTAAAATACCAATGACATAAGTCCAGATATTGGAAATTTAGTATCACAAAAATCAAACTCCCATCATATTAAGATTTCAACTAAAATGAGCCAGGGATGTTGCTCAGTGGTGTCACACCTGCCTGGCAAGCATAATGTCCTAAGTTTGATCCAATATAAAAAATAAATCTATCAAGGTCAAAATTTTCTATTGAAATTTCAAATCTGAACAATATAAAAATTACTTTAAATTGCATAAAGACAAAAGGTCAATAGTCTTAAAAACTATGAGCCAGGCATGGTAGCGCACACACATAATCCCAGCACTCAGGAGGCCAAGGCAGGAGTTTGAGCCCAACCTGGGTATACAATGAGTTCATAGACAGGCAGAACTGAACTACATAGGGAGAATTTGTCTCAAAAAAAAAAAGTATGAATGAAATTAGCCATGAACTAAAATGTCACATTTCATACATGATACAATAAAACTGAGTTCTTGATATCTAAAACACATCTGCCTTTTCCCTTATTTATACTTATGAAACAAAAACAAACAAAAAACCTTACATCAGATACAACAGAATACACAAAAAAGAATAAACAGGATATATGATCAGAGAAAGAAAAATAATTTATATGTGACAATTCTTTAAATAATAAAGTATGTTAGATTATGAGAACATTCTTTATTAAAACAAAAACCGACAAAACAAATATGATAAAAATATGAAAAGTAAATAAGAAAAATGTGTTATATCTGTATATTTACAAGGGAGAAGAAAAATGAATATTTTCTTCTACATTTTTTGAAAAGTAATTTAAAAATGGTTTCTGATAAAGATCACTGGTAACATACATAGTTTCTGATAAAGAAATGTGAAATAGTGAACTTTTTAGTGTGTTTTATTTAAATCTTATAAATATTTGCAGATAGTAAATCTTAAGATGTAAAAATATTGGGCTAGAGATTTAGCTCAGTGGTTCCAGCGCCTGCCTTGCAAGCTCAAGGTCCTGAGTTTGATCCCTGGCAAACACATATAATGCTGGGCGTGGTGACTCACCCCCACCAGCAATCAATACCACATACCACAGTGCTGGGTGTGGTGGCTCACGCCTGTAATCCCAGCACTGGGAGGCAGAGACAGGAGGATTGCTGAGGTCCAGGCTTGCCTGGGCGAGCTCAGGGCCAGCCTGAACTACCAAGTGAGACCCTGTCTCACACAAAAAAAAGTAAAAATGTTTAAATTACTTATGATAGGTTAACTAAAAGAACAATGAAGAAATATTTCTGAATATTTTAAAACACTAATTAAAATATTGCTTTATTTTTACAGTGAAATATTTAATGAAAGCCTACCATGGGCCGGAGGGTTAGGCTCAGTGGTTCCGGCGCCTGCCTTGCAAGCGCAAGGACCTGAGTTCAATCCCCGGTAACCACATATAATGCTGGGCGTGGTGGCTCACGCCTGTAATCCTAGCACTCGGGAGGCAGAGACGGGAGGATTGCTGAGTTCATGGCGGCTTGCCTGGGCACCAGAGTGAGCTCAGGGCCAGCCTGAACTACAAAGCGAGACCCTGTCTCAAAAAAGCAAAAAAAAAAAATAAAAGCCTACCATGCACCAGGTTCTATAGTCAAAGATGCACATAGCAAATAAGCAAGACATGACCCTTGTCTTAATGAAAGTTAATTTCCAGTGAGACAGTTAGAAATTGGTAAAGATGTGATATGTGCTACTCGGAAAAAAATTCAAATCTTCATTAAGTTTACACATTTCATGCAAGAAAGAGGTGAGTTATTAGCAGAAGATTAGATAAAATTCACAGGTGAAAGGTTGTAACTAGTGTTTCTATTGTACATAGGTTTTTAAAAAAAAAAACACTCCATTAACAATATTATTTCCTCCTTCTCTGGAACTGGAAAATTTAAATTTTATCCAAAATTTTAATGTTTTTAGAATAAACATGTTGAAAGCTCCTATTATAATTTTTTGTATCTCAACGTGTCTTCTGCATTACTAACACTGTTAACATGTACTTCTCTTTCTACTTCATCAATTTTGTCAGGAAAAACTGCCAACTTTAAATATTAGTTGTGCCCTTTATTAGATTATGGCTTCAAGTAAGTGATTTCATTTTGTAGGCCTCAGCTTCCTTGATTTTGAAGTAGCAATAGAAACAATACTTTGCTAATGGATTACTAAAGAAAGTAAATGAAACACCAAATGTAAAATATTCAGAACATGCTTGACATACAGTAATACTCAATATTAGGTATTAAAGATTATACTTACTTTTATTTGCCCTCTTTAGAACTCCTTATGTATCCTTGAGTCTCACATTTTTCTTTAATTTTGGTAAATTTATAGCTTTTATCTTCTTTCAGATATTTATCTCTATTCTCTGTATTTCAAAGTTATAAATTGGACCTTCTCGTTCTGTCTTCCATGTTAACAACTCTTAGATAATTTTCTTTGTATCTGTTGTTTATAATCATGTTAAGCAAATTTGCTTTATAATCTTAAGGTTTTTCTATTTCTAGTTACTGTATTTTCTTGTATGTTGTGTCTCACTGTCCTGCATGATAATTTGTTTTCTCTTTTAGTTTATCAATGTCTCTAACCCTCAGAAAGACTGTTTTATTCTGTGGAGACCATATGTGCCTGAGCTGTGGAAACATACAGGACAGGTGCATTTGTGGTCCTAATCCAAGGGGATGGGAGAGCTTCATGTGCACACTCAAGTACATATATATGAACTATTTACATGTACATAGTTTTTACATTTTAATGCTATTTCTAGTTATAATATAAATTATTATGATTGTTAAATAAATTCATTGTTTCAGTAAACAAGTACATATAATGTTTTAGATTGTCAATAGTGTATTCATATCATAGCAGATATATATTATCAACTAAAGTACTAACAGTCCTAATCTTTTCTGAAAATTACCTTTATAATAACAGTGTAGCTATGTATTTTTAGTGGTCTTTAGTCTGTTTTGTATTTTTACAATAATACCAAAGACTGGTTAATTTATAATCAAGGGAAGGGCTGAGGATTTAGCTCAGCAGTTCTGGCATCTGCTATGCAAGCACAAGGTCCCAAGTTCGAACCCAAGTACCAAAAATAAATAAATAAATGCACAAAAGTATGATCCAGGCAAATTTATTTTTCAAAGTTAGAGGGTGAGAAACCCAACATTTACAGGTCAACTTCTGGGAAAGGTTCTTTTGGTATCATTCCATGGCAAAAGAGGGGAAGAGTCAGAGTGTAAGGAAAAAAGGAAGCAAGCAACAGAGGGCTAACCCACTCCCATGATAAAGGACCTAATCCCTCAACAATGGGATTAATCCAATCATGAGGACAGTACCTCATGACTTAAACATCTCATATTTAGGCCCTACCTTCCACTGCCATGGCGCTGACAGTCCTACTTCTAGCACACTAACTTTGGAGTACATGTTCAAATCATACTGATCATGGGGCCGGAGATTTAGCTCAGTGGTTCGGGCACCTGCCTCCAAGCACAAGGTCCTGAATTCGATCCCAGTAACCACATACAATGCTGGGCGTGGTGACTCACGCCCACCAGCAATCAATACCACATACCACAGTGCTGGGTGTGGTGGCTCACATCTGTAATCCCAGCACTCGGGAGGCAGAGACAAGAGGATTGCTGAGTTGGAGGCTTGCCTGGGCTACATACTGAGCTCAGGGCCAGGCTGAACTACAAAGCAAGACTCTGTCTCAAAAAAAAAAAAAATCATACTGATCTTAATAATATTAATACATTTGGGAAGTGACAGTTTATATAACACTTTAAGTAAACTTAAAAAAAATCAGACCCCAAATTTCAAGACCCAATTAAAAATGAGGATCTGATATGAACATTTTTCAGATAAAGTAAAAGCAATATGAAAAAATATTCAACATCACTAATAATTTGAGACATTTAGATAAACACAATTAGAAAGAATGGCTACTATCAAGAAATCAACCAACAACAAATGCTTGTGGGGCTATGGGGAGAAAGGAATCCTTCTCCACTGTT
Source organism: Thryonomys swinderianus (assembly GCA_004025085.1). Lineage (NCBI taxonomy): Eukaryota > Metazoa > Chordata > Mammalia > Rodentia > Thryonomyidae > Thryonomys > Thryonomys swinderianus. The sequence goes on along the minus strand of PVIC010007591.1, from coordinate 31,982 downwards.
GGTGGGAATGCAGACTGGTAAAACCACTGTGGAAATCAGTGTGGAAATTCCTCAAAAAATAGGATTAGATGTCCCATTTGACCCTGCTATTTCCCTGCTGGGTATATTCACAAAATAATTCAAAGCATCATACCACAGTGTCACAGGTGCACTCATGTTTACAGCAGCATTTTGTAATAGCTAAATCTTGGAAACAGCCTAAGTGCTCATCAATCAGAGACTGGATAAAGAAGGCATGGGGTTTTTTTTTAAATAAAATGGAGTATTACTCAGCCATGAAGAATTGTAAATTAGAGATGTTTATAGCTGAATGGATGCATCTCATGTCATACTCATAAGTGAAATAAACAAGACACAGATGTGTAAATACCGTATAATTTCTCTAATGTGAGAAACCGAAAGTGTAAAATGAGGCCCAAAATGTATGACTGGTATTGTAAAATAGGAAGAAAATATTCAAAGAGAAATAGAAACTGCTCAGGGTGAAGGGAAAGCAAAGGCGGGAAAGAAAACGATGGTAAAAAAGAAAAAACAGAAATAAAGCTTATGGATATAGAGGGTATGGGGGAGTTGCAAGGAGGCAGAGGAATGAGAAAATATAAGAATCAAGATATATTATGTACAGGTACAAATTGCCAATGAGAAATGTGATCTTAATTCTAAAATGTATCAATGAGGAATGTAATCATAATATATTCCTAAAACGTACCAATAAACTCAATTTATATTTTATAAAGTATATTTTTAACCCAATGTCTTGCTCTTTGCAACCATTAAAAGAAGAAAGGCTCATGGTTTACTAGCCCCATTTTAGACATAAACATTTGACCTACAAAGCTGATAGATGTTGTGGAAATAAACTACATTTTCACTAACTGTTCATTAGGAGTACATACATTTGATTTTTTTTTTTTTTCTTTTTGAGACAGGGTCTCGTTTCAGGCTGGCTCTGAGCTCACTATATATAGCCCAGGCAAGCCTTAAACTCGGAAATCCTCCTGACTCTGCTTCCTGAGTGCTGGGATTACAGGCGTGAGCCACCATGCCCCGGCCATTTGATTTTCTTTTACTGATAACTATGTGTTTTTGTTTCCTACTAATTTGGGGCTTTAGATCAGATAACGCTTCCTACTGATTTTACTAATCTAATAAGTAGTACTCTAATACTAATTGAGAATCCTACTGGATAGATACATATACTACTGCTAAAATCATTACAAAAACATAATATAACCTCAATTCTAAAACATATATTTCACTCACTAGTAATTTCTATAATCAGGATGGATTTTCCAATTTAGGTTAAAAAAACCTTACGATCATATGCAAAAGTTATTACACCACCACAAACACAACTGTGCACATATGCTAGGGGTTCATCTGAATTTGGTTTAAATATCTGCAAGTGTAACTTCAACTATGAATGGATTTTACTTCACTTAACGCTGTCAATTTTTTAAAGGAATATATTTTATAAAGGTCAATATTACCCTGATACAGAAAGAAAGAAATAAAACTGACTGTCACATATCAGATAAGGCAATTCAAGAACTGGTTGATGAATTATGATGCTGGGAAAGAATTCATGCATCAGGAAGACCTCAAGATACTCTTTCAAACTTTCCCCTAAAAGCACTGATTAAATTTCTAAAATACTCTATAGCACAAGAACTAGCAGAAAGAATCAACAAATGGGATCTCATTCTACTGAAGAGCTTCTGCACAGCCACAGAAGTCGCTGGCACTGCTACAAGACAACCAACAACATAGGAAAACTTTACTAGCTGTTTATCAGACAAAGGGCTATTATCTACAATATGTAAAGAACTCAAACAGATCAGTCTCCCCAAGTTTAAAGACCCAATTCAAAAATGGGCATCTGAAATGAACAGACACTTCTCAGAGGCAGAAGTCAAAGCAGCCAAGAAACATATGAAGAAATACTGCTTTTGAGTCAAGTGTGGTGGCAGCCAATAATCCCAGCACTAGGGTGGAAGAAGCAGGAGGATCACCAGAAGTTTGAGGCTAGCCTAAGCCTCATAGTGAGTTGAGGCCACCTTAAATTACATAGTGAGACCCTTAACACACACACACACACACACACACACACCCCAAAAAACACTGCTTTTGTCCTGTTATTTCCTTATTCAAGAATCTATAATGGCTCCTGATTGCCTCCTACTTCAAATACAAACTCCTATACAACTTGCAAGTGCCTTCATTATCTAGCTTCATTAACCGATACAATTTTAAGTCCAACTTTTCCCTCCACTTCTCTCTGAGCTCTCTGCTGCAGTCAGATCAATTTCTTTAAGCAAGTCCCATTTTCCTGACATCTTTGCTTTTTAGTCCATTTAATTGCCAAGTCTCTTCCTAGTGCAAAAAATCATAACCACTCTTCAAGCCTAATTCAAGTTTTTAATCTACTTCACTTTTGAGTAGCTATTACAGTTAGAAACACTATTAGGTAAGTTATCAATGGTATCTATTTCTTTCAAAACTATTACTTTTTCTTAATCTTAAAAGCTTTGAGAATATGGGAAATATATCTCTTCTACATTGGAAAAGTTTTATTAGAAAGAAGAGAGCAAAAAATGAGAATTAGGGGGCTGGAGATTTAGCTTGGTGGTTCCAGTGCCTGCCTAAAAAGTGCAAGGTCCCTGGTTCGATCCCCGGTAACCACATACAACAATATGGGGCATAGTGGCTCACACCCACCAGCAATCAGTTAGACATACCACAAATGCCGGGCTTGGTGGTTCATGCCTATAATTCCAGCACTCGAGAGGCAGAGGCAGAGGCAGGAGGACTGCTGAATTGGAGGCTTGCCTGGGTTACACAGTGAGTTCAGGGCCAGTCTGAACTACAAAGTGAGACCGTGTCTCAAAAAAAGAGATGGGGGTGGGCTGGAGGGTTAGCTCAGCGGTTCCGGTGCCTGCCTTGCAAGCGCAAGGTCCTGAGTTCAATCCCCGGTAACCACATACAATGTTGGGCATGGAGACTCACGCCCACCAGCAATCAGCCCCACATACCACAGTGCCAGGCTTGGTGGCTCACACCTGTAATCCCAGCACTCGGGAGGCAGAGACAGGAGGACTGCTGAGTTCAAGGCTTGCCTGGGCTACATAGTGAGCTCAGAGCCAGCCTGAACTACAAAGCGAGACCCTGTCTCAAAAAAAAAAAAAAAAAAAAAGAGATGGGGTGGGGGCGGATTAGGGGCTGGGGAATCAACTCAAGTGCTACCTCGCCAGCCTTGGATGCACAAGGGCCAGAGTTTGATCCCTGGTACCCGCCCCTCCACACACACACACACACGAGAGAGAGAATTAAATTGTGTCATTTACTGGTACAAATTCCTAATATTGAGTGTGATCATGATGTGTATATACAATGCACCAATAAAGATTAAAAAAAAAGAAGAGAGCATTTAGGGATGGGGGTATAGCTCAGACAACCTAGCACAGTGGTTCAAGCTAATCAAAACTAGTTTAGTTTAGTGATCTTTTATTTCATAGTATTTATACCTGTCAAACCCCACGTTCTATTTGCCTTTCAGCTTAACAGAAAAATTGAAATCATAAACAAAATTCATTATACAGTTGTTTCTTGCTTTTTTACTCATTGACATTGCATTGTTTTGATTAGACTACAAATTCATGGATTTTGAAATGAAGTTCCAATAAAAATTGGGTGTGGTCATGGGAGGGAGAGGATTAGTTAGAGATACAAAGATGTATTTAAACTTGGTAAAACAGCTTTAAGAGTCTCTCTTGGGTGCTATTTACACATTTTTTCCCCTGATTATAACCATACAATATGATCCCACTGAGGATTTCAAGTAAAACTGGAATGCTCTATTCCCTAAAGAATGAATAATGTTTATACACACATTCACACATTCACACACACACACACACACACACACACACACACACAGAAAGAATGTGATACTTCTGGTCAAAAGTTCCCCTTCTGGAATTCATGATAAATGAAAAGAATTTTGGCCATTTCTATAATGTCATTCTGCATCTCAGAAGCAATGTGCAATTCCTCATGTCACTACAACTTGGTTATTAACTGAAACGACTGGTCTTATTATAAAGCAAGTTAAAGAAACAAAGCCTCCTTCAGTTCCAGTCTTGATTCATTATTAGAATTCACCTTTTATTCACCTCACCCACAATCTCAGGTATTGAATGCCAACTGCTGAACTTAATGAAAGACATGACATCAGACAATTTAAACATCAGCAAACTGAGTTCAACTATCCTTAGTCATTGACTGATGACTCTATTCCTACATGTACATTTTTAAAGTAAGACTTATGTCTTTCCTGGAAGTTCTTTTTGCATTCCACATTACAACAGGGACTAAAGTACAACAAAGAAAAAGTGTAGAGAGTCAAATGTCAGACAAGACAAGACTTAGAAGCATGCACATATGTAGGTAAATCTGGGTCAAATTCCCTTTTAACAAAATACTGAACTGATTAAAAACCTTAAAAGAAATATTACTTAACTTAGCCTAATGATTCTTAGTTCCAACTTTTTATAAAACCTTAAAATGTGAACACAAAGTGTCAGAAAGTTAAATGTCTAACAAATGTAGGGATAAAGTATTTACAAAGAATTTCCTTCAATTTTGTAATAAATATTTGGTTATATCATATATCCTCCTTTTAATATGTGATATCAGATAAAAGAATATTACCATCACTTTCATTTCTCATTTTAAAATGACATTATCAGTGCTCCCTAAAATAAAAAATAATGTAAGTGAATAAGTTCAAATTTATTTCTAAAACTTCCATACTGATATTTTATAAAAGCATTAAAACACTACTAAATAGTTGTACAACTTCTGTATCTAAATTAACCACAGTCAGTTAACAAGTGACTTCTATCTACTGCTGAGAACCTGCTGGAGCATGGGAGGTAGAGTTGGAAGGTATCTTCCTCTGTTAAAATTACATCTGCAGGAAAAATGCTACCAAAAAAAGAACAGTCTGCTAGTCCAAGTTCATAACCTGCCAGTAGATATTTTGCAATACTCGGGACTAAACAGTTTTTTAAAGGAACATTTAAACAAATGCTTATACATTTAAGGTAGAAATTTCAGATGCAGAAATTAAAATACTTGTATTATTACTTTATTGAGTATCAACTTTAAGTCTGATTTGCACCATAAATTCTGAAATTTTATATAACAAAAATTGTCTCAATCTTCCCCGATCCTCTTGTCTTCTACATAGAATATAATTACCATTTATGATTTCCATGTATAAATACTAGCACAGGTTGACATCTTTAACTGAAAAAGCAAAACTTAAAATATGTTTTTGATGTATTTTGGATTTTGAGTTTTTTGGACTGGGGATGCCCAGCCAGTGAAGTCTATGCAAATATTCTAAAATTTGAAAAACTCTGAGATCTGAAATTCTTATTTCAAGGATTTCTCCCTTCACTCCACACTAGTGATTGAACTCAGAACCTTATGCTTGCCAGGCAGGTGGAGCAACTCTGAGCTACAAGTATTTTTTTTTTCCCCCTGAGATAGGGTCTTGCTTTGTAGTTGAGGGTGGCCCTGAGCTCACTATGTAGTCCAGGCAAGCCTCTAACTCAGCAGTCCTACTGATTCTGCCTCCTGAGTGCTGGGATTACAGGCATGAGCCGCCACACCTGGCCCTTCAGTATTTTTGATAAGTGATATTCAACCTCTACAAAGAATAAATGAAAAACCAATTTCATTTAGAAAAATATGGAAAGAATTTAGAGATCTGAAGAGTCAAAAAATAATAGAGGCAATAAAAAGGCACAATTATAGTTAAGATGAACTATCTTTCAAATAAAGCAAATATTTAACTAACAAATGCTTACTCAAGTGTATAGATGTTTCTAAAAGTTAAAAATAGAATTAAATGTTTTCAACCAAGTGATCTGCCATTATCTGGCAGATATTGGTGAAAACTATTCATAAGAAAACCTTATTAATGTTTTTACAAATGTGTTCAATTTTTAATTAAAAGGATTCTTTGATTTCAACTCTGATGGCTAAAGTACTAGATGATTACTTAATAAATTAGAGTTTAACCATATGTGAACCAGTCTCCTGAGATGAAAATTACTTACCAGATTATGTAAATACTGATCAGTACTGCCTACTGTTCTGCCTTACAGTTTCATGTTCTTGTGTATTTCAGTGGTTTCAACCTTGATTGTGGTGTGGAGTCACCTTGGAAGCTTCCCCTCTTCTTTGCAGTACTTGAGATTGAACCCAGGGATCACTAAGTTACATTCTCAACCTTTTATATATATAAATTTTGATACTGAGTCTTGATAAAATTGCTCAGTTTGGCCTTAAATTTGTAATCCTCTTTCCTCAGTCTCCAGAGTAGCTGAGATTACAGGCACCTCCATCACCTAGAAGGCTTTTTTTTCGTTTTTTGTTTTTGTTTTTTTTTTGAGACAGGGTCTCGCTTTGTAGTTCAGGCTGGCTCTGAGCCTACTATGTAGCCCAGGCAAGCTTCGAACTCAGCAATCCTCCTATCTCTGCCTCCCAAGTGCTAGGATTACAGGTGTGAGCCACCACGCCCGGCACTGTGGTATGTGGTATTGATTGTTGGTGGGCATGAGTCTCCACGTCCAGCATTGTATGTGGTTACCAGGGATCAAACTCAGGACCTTGCGCTTGCGAGGCAGGCGCTGGAACCACTGAGCTAACCCTCCGGCCCCCTAGAAGGGTTTTTTTTTTTTGTTTTTTTTTTGAGACAGGGTCTTGCGTTGTAGTCCAGGCTGGCCCTGAGCTCACTATGTAGCCCAGGCAAGCCTCGAACTCAGCAATCCTCCTGTCTCTGCCTCCCGAGTGCTGGGATTACCCTAGAAGGTTTTTTAAATTATTCAATGCTAGGGTTTTATCTCAAATCTCACAAACTAGACAAATGGCAATTATATCTCAGTATTAACATTTTTAAAAATTTTAATTATGGAAAAAACGCAAAATATATCATTTAATGATTTTATGTGTCTACTTCAATAGGATTAACTAGGTTCATATTGTTGCCAACAGATTTCTAGAACTTTTTCATGTTGAAAGATGAAACTGTATCTACTGAACATCTCCCCATTTGCCCATTCTCTTAGCCCCTGGCAAACTCATTCTACTTTGTTTCTATGAGGTTGACTATTTTAAGTGTCAACCTCTTAGAATTACAATTTTTCAGTATTTGTCTTTTTGTGACTGCCTTATTTCACATAATAGTTTTCTTATTTACTTTTCCCTTTGTTGAGACAAAATACTTGACACCCAAAGTTAAAGGAGTAAAGGTTTATTTAGCCCAGTTTGTAGAGGTTTCAGTCCACCATCAGCTGGCTCCAAGGTAGGGTCGCACATGGCAGAGGGGCAACAGTTCACAATGGTGGAAGACAGCAAAAGTAACAAGGGAAGGGAGAGGGGTCCTCAACAGTCTTTCTGCCCCTTTTCTCTAATGTAGCATGGGTAGCAATCACACTCTCAGGCTAGTGCCCTTGAGCCTAGCATTGCACCGTGAATCAATTCCAGAAAAAGCTCCACCAATGACTGCACGTGGGTTTGGGAAGACATGAAAAACAATGCATAACATGGCCTCAAAAGTGGGCTTTGTTGTAGCATTATCAAGATTTCCTTCCTTTCTTAGGGAACCAAGAGATGGAGCAGTAAGAGATGGGAGAGATAGGGGATAAAAAAGAACAAAGATACGTCATGTACATATACTGACTTCCAACAGTAAATATAATCATTATATATTACATGTACTAATAAAAAACATTTCATTTTTAAGGCAAGAACACATTTTAGTATATGTATGTGCCACATCTTCATTATGCACTCACCTACTGATGCACATCGGGGTTGTTTCCACATTTTAGCTATTATGAATACAGCTGCAATGCAAAGAGTGTAGGTCCAAATGTGTCTGGTGAAGTGGTATCTCAGTGTGCTTTCATCTTGTATTTCTCTAATCATTAGTGATGGTGTACAACACCCAAACACTATCATCTATTCAGACATATGGGGGCAGCACTCGGAAGTGAAGATAATGTATGCATATAGAGGTAAAGATTGAAATACAATTGAGAAAAGACAAAATCTTCAGGTAATATTGGGTTTCTTCTTTGATCTCAGCCTCAACCTCCTTCCTATTTTGAAATCTCCCCAATCTCTCCTATTTTTTCAATCTGTTAATGAAATCTTTCAATTTGATTGCTAAGAAAGTGTTTGATGGCGCACACCTGTAATCCTAGCACTCGGGAAACAGAGGCAGGAAGATTGCCATGAGTTCGAGGCTAACCTGGGCTACACAGTGAGTTCGGAGGTAGCCTGAACTACAAAGTGAGACCCTGTCTCAAAAAACTAAAGAAAAAGTTTTTCCCTATGCCAATGTCTTCAAGAGTCCTGCCTAACTTGTTTTCAAGCAGGTTTAGTGTTTCTCCTTTAATAATTAGGTCTCTAATCCATTTTCATGTTAATTTGGTGTGTGGTGAAAGAGACAGATCTAGCTTTAATCTTTGGAAGGTGGAAATCCAGTTTTTCCAGCACCATTTGTTAGAGGTTATTTTTCCTCTTTTGAGGGTATTTGACTCCTTTGTCAAAGACAAGGTAACTTACTATATCTGGGGTTGTTTCTAGATTTTCAAGTCTCATCCACTGATTCTCAGGTCTGTTTCTTTGCCAGTAAACATGCTGTGTGTGTGTGTGTGTGTGTGTGTGTGTGTGTGTGTGTGTGTGTGTGTGTGGTACCCAGGATCGAACTCAGGCCCTTGTGCATCCAAGGTTGGCATGGTATCACTTGAGCTAAATCCCTAGCCCACGTAAATATGCTGTTTTTTATCACAACCTCAGCAGAATGGGAACTAGTGGAAAGAATCAACAATTGGGATCTCATCTTATTAAAAAACTTCTGAGTCAGGTGTGGTGGCTCATGCCTGTAATCCCAACACTCGGGAGGCAGAAGCAGGAGGATTGCTGAGTTCAAGGTTTGTCTGGGCTACAGAGTGAGCTCAGGGTCAGCCTGAACTGTTACAAAGTGAGACCTTGTCTTAAAAAAAAAGGAAGAAACAAAAAGCTTCTGCACAGCAAGAGAAAGCATCAACTGAGTGAAAAGATAACCTACAATATGGGAGAGAATTTTTACTAGCTGTTTCTCAAAGGACTGCTATCTAGAGTATATAAAGAACTTAAAACATCGGTTCCTCCAAATTTAAAGACCCACTTCAAAAATGGCCATATGAAATGAACAGACATTTTTCAGATAAAGAAATAAAAGCAGTTAAGAAACATATAAGTAATGTTCAACATCACTAGTCATTTGAGAGATGCAGGTGAAAACAACTGAGATTCCACCTCGCTCCAAATAGAATGGCTGCTATTATGAAATAAACCAACAAATGTTGGCAGGGATATGAGGAGAAAGCAACCCTTCTCCACTGTTGGTGGGAATGTAGACTGGTACAACCACTGTGGAGATCAGTGCAGAGATTCCTCAAAAATCTAGGATTAGAGGACCCATTAGACCCTGCTATTCCCTGCTAGGTATATACGTGAAAGAATTAGAAGAATCATACCACAGTGATGTATGTGCACCCATGTTTATAGCCGGTCAGTTTGTGATAGCTCAATCTTGGAAAGAGCCAAATGCCCATCAGCAGGGGACTAGATAAAGAAGACGTGGTTTTTCTATAAAATGGAATAATATTCAGCCATAAAGAGTGATAAATTTGAGTCATTTATACTCAAGGGGATGTACCTCAAGGCCGTACTCCTAAGTGAAATAAACAGAACACAGATAGGTAAGTACCGTATCTTTTCTCTGGTATGAAAAACTGAAAGTGTAAATGAGTGCCAAAATGTATGATTGGTATTGTGAAATAGAAATATGCAAAAGAAAAATGGAAAGGATGGGTAGGGGAAAGTAAGAAAGGGAAGGGAAAAACCTGATTGTAAAAAAAGGGAAACAGGGGTTACCCGCCTTTCCGGGTTCCCCCTTCTGTCTCTCTTAGGCAGAAGCTTTTCTTTCAATAAAATTTTCCTACTTAAAAAAAAAAAGGGGGAAACAAACCTTATGTATATAGGGTGCAGGGGTTGTAGGAAGGGCAGGGGAAAGGAGAAAATGAGAATCAAGATGCAATGTTAAATGTGATCATACTGTATGTATAAAATGTACCAATAAAATCAATTTTCTTAAAAAAAGGGTTTGAGGGCCAGAGGGTTAGCTCAGTGGTTCCAGCGCCTGCCTCGTAAGCGTAAGGACCTGAGTTCGATCCCCGGTTACCACATATAATGCTGGGCGTGGTGGCTCACGCCTGTAATCCCAGCACTCGGGAGGCAGAGACGGGAGGATTGCTGAGTTCGCGGCGGCTTGCCTGGGCACCATAGTGAGCTCAGGGCCAGCCTGAACTACGGGGCGAGACCCTGTCTCCAAAAAGCAAAAAAAAAAAAAAGGGTTTGATAAGCATTTGAAAAAATTTCTGATTCCTCTTAGAAATATTTACATGCAAAATCTTAATGCTACTCAGATTAGAAAAGATATTTTAGACCTGAGGGTACTAAGGAGGAGGGGGAGAAAGCTTCACACCTTTAGCTACAAGGCAGAATAGTACTCTTAGAGCCAATTTTAAAGATGACTAACAACTGGCCCCCTCTTTCACCTAAGTTTTATATTTAAAAAATTGTTTTATTAATGCCGGACATGGTGGCTCACACCTGTAATCCCAGCACTCGGGAGACAGAGACAGGATTGCTGAGTTCGCGGCGGCTTGCCTGGGCTCCACAGTGAGCTCAGGGCCAGTCTGAACTACAAAGCGAGACCCTGTCTCAAAAAGCAAAAAAAAAAAAAAATTGTTTTATTGTTTGAGATAGCATCTTGTTATGTAGTGTAGGCTGGTTTTAAACTATGTGGCTCACACTGGCCTGTATCTTGCAGCAATTCCCATGCTTTAGCCTCCCAACTGCTAGAACGACAAGTGTGGGTCACTACACACTGCCTAAGATTTACACTGTCTTAAACAAAAACAACCAGCCCTAGTGTAACAATATGTTTTCGTATAAACCAAATACTTGAAGACTTGCAGAACATATGTCTTGTACGTTTTAGAGTAAGGAGCCAGAACTCAAGGGCAGGCCTCAAACACTTGCTAAATATCTGAATCATGACACTGACATCTCACTTATACAACACCTTCAATTATGTGGCATAACACTAGTAGCCAAGCAGGAAAGGAGTAAAATTAGGTATCATAAATCTTTACTAAAAAGCACTTCATTTTTCACTGAAGGTGTAAGTGAGTGCCACAATGTATGATAGGTAATGTGAAATAGGAATATTCAAAAGGAAAAGGCAAAAAGGGTGGGAAAAGGGTAAGGGAAAGTAAAAAAAAAAACTTGATTGTAAAACTTGGCATCTGCCACTCTTATTAGACATTATCATTTTTTACACACAATTCTGGAAAACTCAAGTGATTTTTCCAATATACAACAAACATATTTATGTTATAGGTGAAGGTGGAGACCTGTAAATTTCAACAAGCATAGTAGTCTAAGACCATCCGTCACACCTCCATATATATTATTTCTTCTTAATGAGTGATAAAAGAGCAGCAGGCAGATAAAAATCACATGTGTGCTGCTCTTTTTGTGTGACAGATCTTTACAACTGTTTTAATTATTTATATAAGCTTTTTATCTTAGGATAATTTTAGATTTATGAGATTATAAATATAATAAGAGTTCTGGTATTTCTTAATTCACTCTGCTTTCTGTAAAAATATCATCTATAGAACTGGTACATTTGTCTAAATTGGTAAGTTAACATTGACAAAATATGGGCATTAAACTACAGAGTCTATCAAGATTTCTCCAGGGTTTTTTCATTTTTATTTTATTAATTTCCTTTCTTATGTTCCAATATTTAGCCCATTTAGTGTCATAGCTCTGTAGTTTCCTCTGTTCTGTGATAGTTTTTCCATTTTTCTCCTTTTTCTCCCCTTGTAAAAAAAATACTGATCAGAAATTTTGCACAATTTGGGCTTAGGGGCGGGATTCTTATGAACAGCCTCTTTTTTAGGTTTTAGTGGTGAAGTGACCTTCCCATTGCATAACAGTAGGTGGTATATTCTCTCAACATGTCTCATCACTGGTGATGTTAACCTGGATGACTTGTCTAATAGTAGCTTTCAAATTTCAAATACTGTTGTCAGTTTGTTCAAGTTTTCTTCTTCTTGAATTTCACTGTCAGTTGGACATAGTTGCACAAATCTGTAGTTCCAGCCTCTATTGAAGAGACTGAGGCAGAAGAATCAAGTTCAAAGCCCACACAGACAACTTACTGAGATCCTCTCTCAAAGTAAAAAAATAAAAAGGGTTGTGGAAATAGCCCAGAGGTTAGGCACTGCCCTACTATATATGACTCACACACAATCCCTAGAGCAGAAGAGGGGTGGGGCAGGGAGAAGAGAGAAACAGAGAGACAAACACAGCAACAGAAACAGAGAAGGCAGAAGAGAGAAAAAGGTTAAAAAAAAATAGATTGGCTCTCCCTTCTTGGACTCTAAAAGCAGAAGCTGCATTTATTTATTTATTTTTTTTGAGACAGGGTCTCACTTTGTAGTTCAGGCTGCTCTGAGCTCACTATGTAACCTAGGCAAGCCTCGAACCCAGCAATCCTCCTGTCTCTGCCTCCTGAGTGCTGAGATTACAGGCGTGAGCCACCACACCCGGCAGAAATTGCATTTTTACAAAGGTCACCACAGAATACCAATCTGTTACAGGGCTCATCCATTCTATGACATGTTCCAATTCCAAGAATACAAGCTAGATAAACAGATTCTGTACAGTCACATTGTGCACTGGTTAAAGACTTTGAAGACTGTAGCATTACATGAAGTTGTTTAGGATGAAAATTTTTAAATGACATTTTAGCAGTTTTATTAACTTATAAAATCAATCTGTAAGAGAAAACACTCAACAAAAGGTAGTGAGTTTAGAGAATTGTAAACATTTCATCAGTTTAAAACAGGTAGGGGAAATAGCTGATTATCGTTCAAACCATATTTGCTTATTATTTTATATGTACAAATATTTATTTTCCTGCTTGCTTTCTTACCTAATGTGATTCAGCTAATAAAACAGGAACTCCTTTCTACCTGAACCAATGCAGATAGTACCCATACAAATTTACTACAGGCTAAAACACTCATGTTTTCCCATGAAATACTCTTGCTTCTTTGCAACAATTTTTGTGGAGACAAGAAGGCTTGAAAAAAATAGTTTTATTGCTATCTATATGAGACTTCTCTCTTCAATGGAATGAACAGCTATTTCTTAAATGTACAGCTATGCTCTGTGCTTGAGCACTGAGAAAACTGTGAAATTAAATTATGAGTTAGGCAGGTGCTCACAATCTAATTAGATTCTCTTAATTTGCTTGGACACAATTAAATGCAAGACACTTAACTGCCAAAAAGATGTGTACCCAGATACAAGAACTATTTAATTTTTATTTTCCTGGGAAGTAATCTTATCAATTTAGAGATACCTTGTACTCCTTACTCAGTTACATTGATTAGTTTATACAATATTATACAATAGCAAAATCACAAAACTTATATTGACATGTGTATCTATCAGTACTGAAATAAAAAAATACTGTATAAAAGTATTCCATCACTTTAAAGATCTGTATGTTACACTTTTAGTTTCAACCAACTCCCTCCCTTATCTCATCCCTTGACAACCACTGATTTGCTGACAAACTAATATTGTTTCTTTGAGGATCCTTTGCAAAAATATAGTAAGTGCTATACTGAAAATGGCTTTGTTCACTCAGAATAATGTCCTTGAGATACATGCAAATTGTTGAGTATACCAAAAGTTCATTACTTTTTACTAAGTGGTATGCCATAGTACAAATGTACCACGGTTTGCTTTACAACATTACAGCAGGACTTTTTGGTTGCTTCTGGGTTTTGGCCATTGAAAATAAAGTCATGTACAGGTTTCTATGTAGAAATGTTTTTATTTCTGTAGGAGAAATTCCCAGGACTACAACTGCTGAATCACATAGTTAAATGTATGTTACCCTGTTCTAATCTTGTGCTGTCTACTTAACCTAGCTGAATTTCTACCCCATACTAGTCTTGTTTATCTTATGCAGATTAGACACCTGTAGGCCAGGAGATCCTTGTCAGGTGAGCTACCCCAAACTGGTCGGACCTAAGTTGGCTGCCAGAGTGACAGCTAGACAACCTTTAACTTCCTTAAATGCTATCTGCATGCTAAATGACACCTACCACAGCATGACAGATGACAACTGGAAAGAACCATAATAGGAGCAAAAGGAGGTGGTACTCAAATCCTCACAAAATCCTTCTGCCCAATGCCAGACATACATAATATTCCTCCCTTTTATTTGCTTGTTCCTCCCTCTCATTTCTTTTACCCTATCCTATATCTTATGATTTCTAAATTCCTACTGGGAGGTGAGGTTAATATTCAAATTCATCTCACTTCTATTCTTGGCCAAGAATAAACGTCATCTTCACTGCTCACCTGATGTTCAGACTTGTTACTGGTTCCACAGTCCTGAGAGGGAAAAAGGACCCAGTCTGGTGTAAAGAATTGGCAACGTCTATTTTAAGAAACTGCCAAGAGTTTTCAAGAGTGACTATTGTTTTATACTCTTAGCAGCAATGTCTGAGAGACTGAGAGCCTACACATCCTTGCCAACATAAATACATATGTACTAATAATTTACTGGGATCTCAATGTGCATTTTCCTAATGGTGAAAATATTTTCATGTCTTCATTTTCCATCCCTTTATCTTTTTTTCTTCTTTCTTTCTTTTTTGATTCAGGGTCTCACTTTGTGGTTCAGCCTGTCCTTGAGCTCACAATGTAGCCCAGGCTAGCCTTGAATTCACACCAATCCTCCTGCCTCTGCCTCCTGAGTGCTGGGATTACAGGCATGAGCCACCACACCCAGCACTGTGGGATGTGGTACCAGGGTTCAAACTTGGGACTTTGCGCTTTCAAAGCAGACAACGGAAACACTGAGCTAACCCCCACCATCCTTTTTGACAAAACATCTTTGCATGTCTTTTGCTTACTTGTTCTGGGTTTGATTTAAGTTTTAAATATCACAAATATTGTACACATTTATAGGGTACCAGGTGAAGTTTTGATATATGCATACTTTGCACAGTGAATACAAAATTTTAGTTAAATGGGAAATAAGTTCTGGTGTGTATGTCAATACAATAAATATGTGATGCCAATGTATGTAGATACTTTTTAGAGGTATAAAAAAGAATTTTTAATGTTTTCACCATAAAAAATGTCTGAGAAATGTGCTGATTTTCTAGATTTT
The DNA here is from genome assembly GCA_004025085.1 of Thryonomys swinderianus. NCBI lineage: Eukaryota > Metazoa > Chordata > Mammalia > Rodentia > Thryonomyidae > Thryonomys > Thryonomys swinderianus. The sequence continues at coordinate 16,585 of PVIC010007591.1, read as the reverse complement.
TTTTTTTTTTGAGACGCTCTTGCTTTGTAGTTCAGGCTCGCCTTCAGCTCACTATGTAGCCCAGGCAAACCTTGAACTCAGCAATCCTCTTGGCTCTACCTCCTGAGTGTTAGAATTACAGGCGTGAGCAACCACACCTAGCACTGTGGTATGTGGTACTGATTGCTGGTGGGCGTGAGTCACCACGCCCAGCATTGTATGTGGTTACTGGGATCAAACTCAGGGCCTTGCACTTGCGAGGCAGGCACTGCAACCACTCAGCTAAATCTCCAGCCCCAGATTTATAATTTTATACTTTAAATTTCAATCTAGGATTCACTTGAAGTTTTGTGTTTTTTTTTGCTTTTTTTTTTTTTTTTGAGACAGGGTCTCGCTTTGTAGTTCAGGCTGGCCCTGAGCTCATTATGGTGCCCAGGCAAGCCGTCGCGAGCTCAGCAATCCTCTCGTCTCTGCCTCCTGAGTGCTGGGATTACAGGCATGAGTCACCATGTCCGGCATTGTAGTATGCGGTGTTGATTGCTGGTGGGCGTGTCTCCACGCCCAGCATTGTATGTGGTTACCGGGGATCGAACTCAGGACCTTGCGCTTGTGAGGCAGGCGCCGGAACCACTGAGCTAACCCTCCAGCCCCACTCTGAGTTATTTTTATACAAACTGCTAACTTTAGGGCTTGGATTTAGCTCGGTGACATTGTGCCTGCCTGGCAAGCACAAGGTCCTGAGTTCATTCTCCAGTACCCTACCCTCCATTGCTAACTTTAGGTCAGCCTCTGTGTGTATGGAGGAGTTTATTGATATCCAATTGTACTGGCTTCATTTCTCACAAAGACTAATATTATCTCCAATGAATTCATTTTGCACCTTTTGTCAAAAATCAAGTTGATGGGGGCCGGAGGGTTAGCTCAGTGGTTCCGGCGCCTGCCTCACAAGCGCAAGGACCTGAGTTCGATCCCAGTAACCACATATAATGCTGGGCATGGAGACACGCCCACCATCAATCAACACCGCATACCACAATGCTGGGCGTGGTGGCTCACACCTGTAATCCTAGCACTCAGGAGGTGGAGACAGGAGGATTGCTGAGTTCACGGCAGCTTGTCTGGGCGTCATAGTGAGCTCAGGGCCAGCCTGAACTACAAAGCAAGACCCTGTCTCAAAAAGCAAAAAAAAAAAAAAAATCAAGTTGATGTAATTTTTTTAAATTGGATTTTTAATTGGTACAATTTATATACATCTCACAATAACATATAACATTGGGGAATTTGTACCAGTATATGACACAAGTTAATTCTCATTTTTATTCATATCCCTACCCACCCACACCTCCCCACACCCTTTATATATACTCTTTTATTTCTTTCAGTATCATATTTATTCCTTCCCCTCATTACATTCCCACACGAAATTTCCTATGGAAATTTCTCATTCTATAAAAACTGTCATACTTTCTAGAGCTCATTTGCATCTACAGGTGTTCATATCAAAGAGAAGATCCAGTATTTGCTTATCTGTGATCTATTTATTTCACTTATTAGTATATCATCCAGGTGTCTCCATTTGCACATAAATGAATCGATCTTGTCATTCTTTATGGCAGAATAATACTCCATTTTATAAAAAAAAAAACACATCTTCTTTATCCAGTCTCCAGTTGATGGGCATTTGGGTTGTTTCCAAGATTGAACTATCACGAACTGAGCTGCTATGAACAAGGGTGTACATCTGTCTTTGCAATATGGTTTTTAAAATTCTTTTAGGTATATTCCTAGCAGGGGGATAGCAGGGTCAAATGGGACCCCTAGTCCTAGTTTTCTGAGCAATCTTCACACAGATCTCCACAATGGTTGCACAAGTCTGCAATCCCACCAACAGAGGAGAAGGGTTCCTTTCTCCCCACAGCCACGCCAGCATTTATTGTTGGTTGATTTTAATAGCAGCCATTCTTTGTGGAATGAGATGAAATCTCAGTGTTGTTTTCATTTGCATCTCTCGAATGACCAGTGATGTTGAACATTTCTTCATATGTTTCTTGGCTGCTTTGACTTCTGCCTCTGAGAAGTGTCTGTTCATTTCAGATGCCCATTTTTGAATTGGGTCTTTAAACTTGGGGAGGCTGATCTGTTTGAGTTCTTTATATATTGTCGATAATAG
>PVIC010007591.1:0-14336 GCA_004025085.1 Thryonomys swinderianus | reverse complement strand
CAGTGCCAGTGACTTCTTTGGCTGTGCAGAAGCTTTTCAGTAGGATGAGATCCCATTTGTTGATTCTTTCTGCTAGTTCTTGTGCTATAGAGGTTTTATTCATAAAGCCTCTGCCTAAGCACCAGTGTCTCCAAGAGTTTTACCTAACCTGTTTTCCAGCAGGCTTATTGTTTCTGTTTCAATGTTTAAGTCTCGTATCCATTGTGAGTTTAGTTTTGTGCATGGTGAAAGAGATAGGTCTAGCTTTAGCTTTTGGCAGGTTAAAGCCCAGTTTTTCCAGCACCATTTGTTAAAGAGGCTGTCTTTCCTCCATTGGGGATGTTTGCCTCCTTTGTCAAAGATAAGGTAGCTTAGTGTATCCGGGGTTGTTTCCGGGTCTTCTAATCTATTCCACTCATCCCTGGGTCTGTTACTTTGCCAGTACCATGCAGTTTTTATCACAGCAGCTTTATAGTAAAGTTTTAAATTAGGGATTGTAATATCCCCTGCCATGTCATGGTTGCTTAGAATTGCTTTTGCTATTCTAGGTTTCTTGTGTTTCCAGATGAATTTTTGTATTATTTTCGCTAGCTCTGAAGTATACCGTTGTAATTTCAATTGGAATTGTATTGAATCTGTAAAGTACTTGTGGGAGTATAGCCATTTTGACAATGTTGTTTCTCCCTACCCAGGAACAAGGGATATCTTTCCACTTTCTGATTTCCTTTTCTACCTCGTTTTTCAGAGTCCTATAGTTTTTTCAGAGTAGAGGTCTTTTACTTCCTTTGTTAGGTTGATTCCTAGATATTTCATTTTTTCTGGGTGCTACTGTGAAAGGGACTGACTCCTCAATTTCTCTTTCAGTGAGTCTGTTGTTTGTGTAGACAAAGGCCGTTGATTTTTGAGCATTGTCCCTGTATCCAGCAACACTACCAAATTTGGTAATTAAGTCTAGCAGTCTTATGGTTGAGTGTTTAGGATCCTCTAGATAGAGTATCATATCATCAGCAAATAATGCCAGTTTAACTTCTTCCTTTCCTATCTTTATTCCTTTTATATCTTTGTCCTGCCTGATTGCTATGGCTAATGTTTCCAGCACAATATTGAACAAGAGTGGTGACAAAGGGCATCCTTGTCTCGTTCCTGATCTTAGTGTAAAAGGTTTCAGTTTTTGTCCATGAAGTATGATGCTGGCTGTTGGTTTCTCATAAATAGCTTGTATTAAATTGAGATAAAGTACATTGATTCTGATTCTCTGTAGGGTTTTGATCATAAATGGGTGCTGGATTTTGTCAAATGCTTTTTCTGCGTCTATTGAGATAATCATATGGTTTTTGTCCTTGAGTCTGTTAATATAGTGTATCACATTGATTGATTTACGTATGTTGAACCAGCCTTGCATCCCTGGGATAAATCCGACTTGATCAGGTTGTATGATTTTCTTGATAACTCTCTGTATTCTGTTTGCCAGTATCTTATTGAGGATTTTTGCGTCAATGTTCATTACAGAGATTGGCCTGTAGTTTTTTCTTTTTTGGTAGGATCTTTCCCTGTCTTTGGAATCAAGGTGATGGTTGCTTCAAGGAATGATTTGGGGAGTACTGCTTCCCTTTCGATTTCATTAAAGAGATTGAGAAGTACTGATTTAACTCTTTTTTAAAAATTTTGTAGAATTGCCGGGTGTGGTGGCTCATGCCTGTAATCCCAGCACTTGGGAGGCAGAGACGGGAGGATTGCTGAGTTCCAGGCTTGCCTGGGCTACATAATGAGCTCAGAGCCAGCCTGAATTACAAAGCGAGACCCTGTCTCAAAAAAAAAAAAAGGTTTTGTTGAATTTAGCAGTAAAGCTATCAGGACCAGAGCTTTTCTTTGTTGGCAGGTTTTTTATTACATTTTCAATTTCACAGATTGATATTGGGTTGTTTAACATTTTTATATCCTCTTCATTCAGCTTTGGAAGTTCATGTGTCTAGAAATCTATCCATTTCTTCTAGATTTTCCATCTTCTTGGAGTATAGATTTTCAAAGTACGTGTTTATGATCCTTTGGACTTCCTCTGGGTCTGTGCTGATTTCCCCATTTTCATTCCTTATAGCATGGATTTGAGCCTTTTCTTTCCTTTGTTTGATAAGGTTGCCTAAGGGTCTGTCGATCTTATTTATCCTTTCAAAGAACCAACTCTTTGATTCATTGATTCCTTGTATTGCTCTCTTTGTCTCCATTGCATTAATTTCTGCTCTGATCCTTATAATTTCCTCTCTACTATGTGCTTTGGGTTTCTTTTGCTCCTCTTTTTCTAATTGCCTGAGGTTCATCATTAGATTGTTTATTATAGTTTGCTCTATTTTCCGAGTGTAGGCATTCACTGCTATGAATTTCCCTCACAGAACTGCTTTCATTGTGTCCCATAAATTCTTGTATGTTGTGCTGGGGTTGTCGTTTAGTTGTAGGAACTGTTTAATTTCTTCTTTAATTTCTTTTGTCACCCATTGGTTGGTTAACAGTGTCGTTCAATTTCCTTGTGTTTGTGAGGATCTTGGAATTTCTTCTGCTATTCAGCTCCAGTTTCAAGGCACTATGGTCTGATAGTATGCAGGGGATAACTTCGATTCCTTTGCATTTACTTAAGCTTGTTCTATGGACTAGAATGTGATCTATTTTGGAGAATGATCCATGAGCAGCTGAGAAGAAGGTATATTCTCGCTTTGAAAGGTGAAAAATTCTGTAGGCATCTAATAAGTCCATTTGCTCAAAAGTTTCATTTAGCTCAAGTATTTCCTTATTGATTCTTTGTCCAATTGATCTGTCAGTTTGTGATAGTGGAGTATTAAAGTCCCCTACTACTATTGTATTCATGGTTAACTGGCTTTTCATGTCCAGTAATGTTTTGTTTTATATAGTTGGGTGCATTAGAGTTTGGTGCATAAATACTTATGACTGTTATTTCTTTCTCTTGGATAGTTCCCTGTACAAGGATATAGTGACCTTCTTTATCTCTTTTAATCAGCTTGGGTTTGAAATCTATTTTATCTGCAAACAAGATAGCCACCCCTGCTTTTTTGCAGTTTCCTGTGGCTGTAATTTTATGGGGATATTTCAGGACTTTCTATTTTGTTTCACTGGCTGATGTATTTGTGAAATATGAAATACGCATAGTATAGACACAAAGCTTCTGACACCCTTATAATTTTCTGAGTGATGGGAGTGAGGACAGCATGTGCAGTCTTTAACTTGACACATAGCTCTTCTCACCCTGGTAATTACAGACTATTTTATCCTAACACTTCGGACCCACGTTAGCAGACATATAAGTCACCTATGATACAGATGTTCTCCAGGAGGTTCAAAAGAAAAATGTTTCCATCTATAAAGGCCCTTGAATATGTGAATATAGAAGGTTAAACTTATATTCCAATATGATACTGTGACATAGAATAAGTGGACTTGTCCCCAGTTACTGGCCCACAACTTCGAAAACTCGTCCCAAGGGACATCTTACTTTCTCATGTTTGGTCTTTGAATCCTATTCAGCCTTACACAATGAGAGCTATTTATCTGAAGAAGCAATAGTATGTTAGGGGAAATTTCAGAGGTACCTTCTGACCCCTGAAGAAGAGAGAGAGGATGGAAACTGAGTAAACTATTAATGATCAATGCTTTATCAATTGATTGAACTTGCCATGCTAGAGATTGAAGCCAGGATCTCACAGACACTAGGCAAGCACTCTACTACTGAGTTACACCCTATAACAATGGTGGCAAAGCTATGGAACGCATGTCATAGAGGGCTGTTTGTATCACTGAAAGTTCTAACAGGTTTGCCATCACTGCCCTATAGTCACTTAAGCACCTAAGCAACCATGAATACTTAATGAAGCCTCCAAAAATCCACAGAAGTACAGGTTTTGGGAGATTCTGGGTTGAACATATGAAAGTCTTAGAAAGGGCATGGCAAATCCATAGGATTCCTCCCCCATATATTACCCAATTCATTTCTCTTTTAAAAATTTATTTTACTGGCACATTTTATATGTACATTATGACTACCCAATTCATTTCTCGCATTTTTCTGTCCCTGAATTCTATCTAATGAATGTATTTCACAGTTTTCTGAGCACTATGAGTATTATAGCTTATATGCAGATGTTCTCCTAAAGTTTCATGTGGTCATAGGTTTTTCAAAGGTAGCTGTGTCTAGAGCATGTGATGCTATGGTTAAAAATGTGATGCTGGAATTAAGGCTGTGTGATTACTAAATTAGTCTCCTGACTGGTTGGATATAGTTGTTGTTTTTTGGGGTTTTTTTGAGACAGGGTCTTGCTTTGTGGTTCAGGCTGGCCCTCAGCTCACTATGTAGCCCAGGTAAACCTTGAACTCAACAATCTTCCTTCCTCTGCCTCCAAGTGCTAGGATTACAGGCGTGAGCCACCATGCCCGGTACTGTGGTATGTGATATTGATTGCTGGTGGGTGTGAGTCACCACACCCAGCATTGTATGTGGTTACCGAATCAAACTCAGGGCCTTGCGCTTGCAAGGCAGGCACTGGAACCACTGAGCTAAATCTCCAGCCCATGTTTTGTTTTGTTTTTTGAGGCAGGGTCTCGCTTTGTAGTTCAGGCTGGCTCTGAGCTCACTATGTAGCTCAGGCAAGCCTCAAACTCACCAATTCTCCTGCCTCTGCCTCCCAAGTGCTGGGATTACAGGCGTGCGCCACCATGCCTGGCTAGCTGGGCATAGTTTTGAATACAGATAATGTGAAGACTCACCTTGCGTATGAGTGTTACTCACCCTAGCAGTGTGCAGCCAGGTGGAATATAAAAGACAGAAAGAAGACTGCTATGATCACTTGCGGTTTGCTTTTTCTTTACTTTCCTTTGCCTGCCATGATTTGTTTCTCCTCCGTGATGCCCTCTGCTATGGCACCTGCCTTATAACCAGCCAACTACTAACTGAAACCTCTACAACCTGTGAACTACAATAAACTTTGCCTCTTTTAACTTTGGGTGTCAGGTAACTAAGAAAAAAGTAACTAAGACAGAATTTGGTACAGAGAATAGGGTCACTGTGGTGACCGTAATGGACCATGTGATTCAGGAGCCCCTGGAATCTGCTTGTAGGCAGACTTTGGAGAGGTTTGAAGATGCCACCTGCAGAAGTATCCCTGGACTACTTTAAACTGTGCTTGATGGGAAATTCTAGTCGGAGTTCACAAGACCAGAATGCAAACAGAAATGCATCCATGAAAATCCAAGCATTCTGTTGGGAAGAATTGCATTGCCCATTGACTTCAAATTATGCCTTGGCAGGTTTGTCTGCATTTTGCTTATGGCCACAGACTTTGCCAGAGACTGAAATGAAGTGTAGCACACTACTTAATCTTGTAGAAGAGATTTCAAGACAGTTTAATGTTAAGGTGGTGGAGTGGTTACTGTTGGGAGCTTTTAGCCAGATCCACGTTGAGAATGAAGAGCAAAGGGCCCAGTAGAATGATTAAAACATTGTGACTTGCCGGGCGTGGTGGCTCATGCCTGTCATCCCAGCACTTGGGAGGCAGAGACAAGAGGATTGCTGAGTTCAAGGCTTGCCTGGGCTACATAGTGAGCTCAGAGCCAGCCTGAACTGCAAAGTGAGACCCTGTCTCAAATAAAAAATAAATAAATAAATAAATAAATAAATAAATAAATAAATAAATAAATAAATAATAAAATAAATAAAATAAAATAAAATAAAAAAACATTGTGACTTGGCCAGAGAGGAAGGTCCAGTAAAGCTGTGTACTACAAATATAGAGAAAGGGAGAATATGGTTGCTGAAAAGGAACAGGACAATGGAAAAGGTGGCATGAGGACATTACAAGAAACAGCACAACAGCTTTTGTAAAAGCCTCTATGTTGCAAAGGTGAAAGAATTTGCTTGGTTAAGATAACTCCTGTAGACTATGTTCCAAAGTCAGCAGCCTAGAATGTCAAGATTGGATTCGGAGTGCTCAGTGATCCATGAACTCAACTATAACAGCCAAGAAAGAGGCTGGCTATTGCTCCAGCTGGTGGCAGACTTTGGTGTTATGCATGTGGTTCTAGTTTTAGGTATGTGCACAATGCAAGAGTTGTGGGGTCAGAAAGGCTTCCACTCAGATTTTATAAACAGACCTGGAAGGTCATGCAGTGTGCTCCTAAGAGTACAGTTGCAAAGCTGTAAGTGTAAAGCCGAAGGTGCAGTAGAAGTCCTACAAGCTTGAAGAAGCTAGGAACATGGATCATCAGAGGAAAGCAGAAAGGAGTGAGCAAAGCTTCCCCAAGACAAAAACTGTTGGAACTATAACCTTCTTCAATGCCACAGGGACAGAGCCATGCAAGCCCTTAGGAGTTCACATCTTACTAGACTGCTTTAGATGATGGACATGGAACTATAGGACTTAATGTTTGCACTGCTAGATTCTGTACTTGCTTTGATCTCATTCCTTTCTATCTTCTTGTTTGGAATGAGAATTTTATCTTGGGGCATTGTATGTTGTACTTATAGTGTATGTGTTTAACTTTCTTTTTATTTGTACTGGACCCTGCAGCTAAGAGCATGCCTTAAATCACAGGAGACTTTAGACTTGGACTTTTCAGTATGCTGAAACTGTTAGGACTCCAGCAACTCTCTGAAATGTACTAAATGCCTTCTGTATAAAAGGATGTGCATGAGTCTTTGGGGGGCCAGTGATAGAATGCTATAGATTGTGTCTAGATATTCCATGCAAAGCCTCATGCAGTCATAAGTGGGGCTTTTCAGAAGGGGCTGAATCCCGAGTCTGTGGGTGATTACTAAATTAGTTCATAGACTGGTTTTGGATAGTTCCAGATGTGGCTAACAGGAAAGCCCACCCTGGGTGTGAATGCTACCCACCCTAAAGTTATGTATCCTGGATAGAATACAAAGGACAGACTGAAGGCTGCTGTAGTTACTTGCTGGTTCTTCATTATTACATTGCTTTACTGCCTTCTGCCCACCATGAACTGATTCTCCTCTCTGGTGCCCCTCCGCCATAGCCACCCATCTTAGAGCCAGCCAACTATGGACTAAAACCTCTACAAACTGTAAGCTACAAAAAGACCTTTCCTCTTTTAAGTTCAGGTGCTGATATTTTGTCCCAGTAACAAGAACAGTAAGAGAGTGAGCCATTCTACAATGTTACCAAACTTGAAGGGGGAATCATGGAAACCTCTAGTTTGATAGTCAGTTGGTTAGAAGTACAGCAACAGCTATGATTCATAACTGGCACCTGAAGAGGGAAAATGACAGTCTTATGGGACTAATCCCTTAACCAGTGATGTTTGTGCTAACCCAGGTAGATAATGCCAAAACCAAACTGAATTGTAGAAAAACCAGTCTATGTCCAGAGTTGTAAACTAGCTGGTATAGAAAGTATTTTCATATGTCTGTTGTCAGAAGAGAAATATTGTTAGCATAGAAATTAATGCTAAAGGCAAGTAAATTCATTCTAGAGGTGCATATGTCTTTACTACACATTAAACATAAAAACCATTTTTTTATCAAATATAGACTTAAACCTACCTATTAAAGCTATGAAATGGCTACATTATCATTCAGAGGAGGCTTATTATAGTGTTTCCTGGTACTTAGTTTCATAGCTCTCCTCAGATCTACCAGTGAGTGCAGGCAGGAAATCCTATCAAAAAGTTATCTTAGTGAAGCACGTGTCCAGGTGAGCAAGATTCCTAGCTGATGCGTCATCTCAAATATAAACTTAAAATAGTCATATCAATCTTATATAAAATTTTTATTCATCAAGAAACTATGCCATAGAGATCTTGAAGTTGTTCAAATCTGACTTAGAACACACTGGATGTTATTATTCAGGCTAACAAGAATAAAAGTAAGTGTTATCATGCTCTTTAAACTTTTAGGCCTGAAACTCTGTGTCATTCCTTAAAACATCACTCCTGTAGATTTCAGCATAGATTTCTTGTTATCTCAAATACTGAAATTCTGAGGTTGAGGATTTAGCTCAAGAGGTACCGTGCCATTCCTTGGAAGTACAAGGACCAAAGTTCAATCTCCAGTACTGTAAACAACAACAAAAAACAAAACAGTACAAAAAAAACCAAATACTAAAATTCTGAAAAGGAAGCAAACACTGAAGTTATCATTAACAAAAAGGTGATCTGTGTCACAGATCTGAACTACACTTTCTATTTTAGAGATGTCTCTTAGCAAAAGATTGAATATAGAAAAACAGTTCTGTAACAAAGTATTGCAGAGACAACTGATTATACCATTTAGTTGTAAATTAATTTCCATACCAGCTAGAAATTTTAAAATATAGTTTGGCTTTGTGTTTTTCGTATAGTAAGTGTTTGCTGAGTAGGGAGATACATATAAGCAAAACAGTATTTTGAACACATTGTAGGAAATTGAAATAATACAAGAGGAAAATGTTATAGAAAGATCTACAGCCATTTTCTGCATGCTCCTCTATACTTGACAAATCTTTATGTTCTCATGGCACATAGAAAAAAGATACAATTAAATCTACTAACAAAGTAAAAAGGATTATAAACAATTGGACTCTACTGTCTTTGGAGGTTTCTCTTCTCTTATAACCTAAAGTCCTCCCAAATTAAAAATACAGAACTAGGGCTGGAGGGTTAGCTCAGTGGTTCCGGCGCCTGCCTCGCAAGCACAAGGACCTGAGTTCGATCCCCGGTAACCACATATAATGCTGGGCATGGAGACACGCCCACCAACAATCAACGCTGCATACAACAATGCCGGACATGTTGGCTCACGTCTGTAATCCCAGCACTCGGGAGGCAGAGACAGGAGGATTGCTGAGTTCGCGGCGGCTTGCCTGGGCACCATAGTGAGCTCAGGGCCAGCCTGAACTACAATGTGAGACCCTGTCTCAAAAAGCAAAAAAAAAAAAAAAAAAAAAACAGAACTAGCCGGGGATTTAGCTCAAGTGGTACCATGCCTACTTTGGAAGCACAAAGACTTGAGTTTGATCCCCAGTACTACAAAAAAACAAACAAACAAAACAACTATCAAATAAGTTAACAACCTACTCAGGACTTCTGCTAAAGCATTATAAACATCTTTTTTTTATATACAGTGTAGCTCAAGAACCATTATACTATGTTCATGCAGTCCATGGATTGATGAGTAATTCAGACAACAGAAAAAGGGTGTCTCTGCTCTACCATGTCTTCTGCTGCAATAATTTAGAGACTGGAGATGAGTAAACAGCTGAGGACTTGAGTCATCTGAAGGCCTCTTCACCTACACGCCTGACACTTGGACTCGGGAGCCTCAAAGCTGTAACTACAAACTCAAGGGTCAACCCAAGAGACTTTAGTCATTGCTTGATTTCCTCAAAAGATTGGAGGCTGAAGAAAAGTCAGATTTGGGGCAGGGGATTTGTGCCAGTATATGACACAATTTAATTCTCATTTTTTCCCATTCCCCTACCCACCCCGCAACCTCCACTCCCTAAATACATAAGCTTTGTTTCCCCTTTTTATTACTATCACAGTTTTTCTTTACCCCTCGTTACTCACCCCTCCACATTTCCTTTTGAATATTTTCTATTTCACAATATCCATTATACATACTAGAACTCATTAACATCTTCAGTTTCTCATGCCAAAGAACAGATAGGACATTTACAAATCTGTGACCTATTTATTTCACTTATGAGTATGTCCTGAAGGTACATCCATTTGAGTATAAATGACTCAAACTTATCATTCTTTAAGGCAGAGTAATACTCCATTTTATAGAAAAGTCAAACTTTTTATGTTATGGCTAAAGGACTCAAAGAGTCTACAGTGATGGCAAACCTTTTAGAGCTTTCAATGATACAAATTAATGGAAAAGAAAGTTGTTACAGCCTGGATGTGGTGTGTCCCCCCAATAGTGATTCATGTACTGGAAACTTGATTCCCAATCAAACAGTATTGAGAGGTGGTAAAATCATTAAGAGGTAAGGTAAGGGAGAGAAGTAGGTTATTTGGGATACCATCCTCAGGAGATATTAAGCCTTGTCACACCAGAGTGAATTACACCTCAAATGACTAGACTAGCTACCCTTAGATCAGCTTATAAAGTGAGGTCATTTCATGTGTTTGGTCACTTTTCTACATACTGCTGGTCGCTCTCACATACTCTCCTACTATATAAGATAATATGAGGTCCTCATCAAATGTTGTAACCAACCTTGGACCTCTCAGGCCTCTGAAACCATAAATCAAAAACCCTGAAAGGGGCACATTAGCCCTCACTTGTAGTCCCAGCACTTGAGAAGCTAAAGCCAGAGGATCACTTAAACCCAGGAGTTAAAAGACTAACTTGGACATCATAATGAGACCCCCGTTTCAAATGTAAAACAAAACAAAGATGACAACAAAACAAACCATTTTTCTTTATAAAATACAGACCCTCCTTTATTTTGTTATAACAATACAAAATAGACTGAGGAATGTGGTAAAACAGTATGCCACAGAAAAGAGAAATAATTATAGACAAATAACTATTCATTTTCTGCCTTGTGCCCACCCTTGAGTAAAACTGTACCTTTTTACCTAGGATAAAAGCAGAACTATCATTACAAGGAGACTCTCTTCAGCAAATGAGGAATACCAAATAAATACAATCAATAGGTCATTTAGCTATTCTAGTCTGGATTAATATTATTATTCTGACATAATCATATGGGCTTAACAATACTGTAGAACAAACACTGAATAACCATTCTCTAAAATTAATGCATACTGGCATAAGGGACTTAAAAGTTATGACAGAAACTCTTATTGCCTTTTCTGTGGCAGAATATCATTTTCATTCCCTTGGACAAGTTATCAACATACAAGATTAAGATTAATAGTGTAAGACTACTTATTTCTGGACAGTAATATTATTGATGGGGTAGGGGTGCTTAGATGTAAGTTTGGTAATTTCATGTTTCAACATATTTTAAATGGACTGAATTATTTTAGGGGTACTGGGGATTGAACTCAGGATCTCACCCTTGCCAGGCATGCACTATGCTGCTGAGCCACATTCCTGGGTCTGATTGAAAGATTTTTAAATCTGTTTCAAAGAATAAATTTGTTTTCACTACATTAATCCATCTTGTTCAAATAAGTATGCTTTACTGAATAGAAACAGAATGAAAAGACTAGTTTTTTAAACTGCTCAAGAGGAAATGTTTCACCTAGAAATAACTAATCATGTATTTCACTTGTACCTTAAATAAATGTTTCCCATTTTGCAGATGGGTAAAACAGTTCACATTTAAATTTTTTTTTAAAAATTGTTCAAGTACAGCAATTATGAGATGGAGATATTTAGAATGTGTGTATGTGTATGTGTATGTGCATGCATGCGTGTAAGTAAAAACAAGAACAGGCATGAAATGGGAGTTTAAATGACCAAATAAGGATAAAAAATAATAGGCCAATTACCTAATGTAGTAAATTGATAATCATGTATGACTTAAACCTCTGGAATTAGAGTGAGCTCATTATGGAAACATCAAGTCAGCATTTCTTGTAAGGTTCCTAGATAACTAAAAGGGTTACTTTTAACTTTCTAGCTGAAGGTTAACATATATTTCCCTTAGAATGAAATATTTATGTTATTATTAAATCTTGTATTCTGAAACACATGATCTCTAACCTCCAAAGAGTCAATAACATTTGAAAATGTCTATATTCAGCTACGCATGTATACATACACCATACTTTAGACCTTTAAAAATGTCTATGTATAGTTCAAGTAGTCAAGTTCTACAAAGGTTCTGTCAAGCTAAACAGAAAATCCCCTGACATTTCTTTGCTCATTTAGCTGTCCCTCATATGGATCCTCCTTTTTCCATGGATTAGATGGAAAGATCATAAGATTTCACATATTAATTGACATCTTTGGCTAGGACTATTCTCCCTCCAGTGTGGCTAAAAGCCAAAGAAATGCCACATCACAAATATCTCAGAATATAGTAAAACAGTATCCAAACACTGTTGGTCCACAAGCTTATTTTCTTCTGTAGAAGAACAAGCCCTGCTCACACAACTCTATATAAATCACAAAGTATACAACAGAAAATTGGTTTGACAACAAGCTGGCTAAATCAGGGAATCATAAAAAATGATAAGCACGTCTGACATTTTCACCTAAAGCACAAATGTACATTACCTTACCATAAGGAGAAATGTTTAATTTTTTAAAAGAAATGTGATATTTCCTGGATTTTCATTCTATTGTTTTATGATATTTCAAATGAAGTATTAAATATTAATTATGGATTATGCAACTCTGTATACCACAAAATAAATTTCTATTTTTAAAGATCAATTCACAAGTGCAAGGTCCTGAGTTTAAACTCCAGTACTGCAAAAAAAAAGATCATTTCAATTCCTCCTTTTCATATTTAGATCCATGTATTAACTCTATGTGTATGACTTAATTTTATTTTTCAACCAATCCTCATTGCTGCAATGTTATACATCATCTTCACTACACAGAAACAATTTTAGAAATAGCAGTCAACAAATTCTATTTTCAGTCTCTTTTTGTAGTTCATTACTTTTTCTTTAGGAGTAGAAAAAATTTACCGAGAAAAAGATAGCATCTGTCTAAGACAGACAGAAGAGAAACCAGAAAATGGGTTGCCTGAATTCATTATTTTTCATAGCACAACCAAATTCAGTCACTGATTTTCCTCACAATTCAGTAAAAACTGAGCAGAAAATTCTATTCATAAGTACTGTGTGTAATCCTAATAACTTTTAAAAGTAGCTCTGTAATGATTTTGCAAATGAATTAATGTGAGTCTTCCAATTCTGTTCTTTTCAAAGTTGTTTCTGCATATTTTATGTTCTTTGAATTTCTATTTTGAATTCTAGTAGTTAGTGCTAATATGTACAAAGACAATTCATTTTTACATATTTATCTTGCATCCTGCAACTTCCCAGAACTCATTTAAAAAAGCACTGTTTGGAGATTCCTTGCAGTATTTTACATACAGGTTTTTTTTTTTAATCCATTCCGTGTTTTTTTTTTCCTCCCCATGAAATAATTTGGATATTTTCTCTGTACTTTCAGATAACTAATTCTCTTTAGTAATGCCTAATATGCTAATAGCTAATCCTCTAAGTTACTAATTTCAGTTACTCTATTTTTTCCCAATTCTTGAATTTGATTTAGTTTATTTTATAAATTTTAAATTTCCTTTTTTGCTTTTTTTTTTTTAGTTTTTGAAACAGGGTCTCAATTTGTAGTTCAGGCTGGGCCTGAGCTCACTATGTAGCACAGGCAAGCCTTGAATTCAGCAATCCTCCTGCTTCTGCCTCCAGAGTACTGGGATTACAGGCACAAGCCACGAGGCCTGTCACTGTAGTGTGTAGTACTGATTGCTTGTGGGCATGAGTCACCATGCCCGGTATTGTTGTATGTAGTTACCGGGGAGAAAACCAGGGACCTTGCACTTGCTAATCAGGAGCCAGCATTGAGCTAAATCAGGCCCAACTTTCCAATTTTTGACTCAGTGTGGTGTTAATCGTCTGTAATCCTAGCTACTCTGAAACTAAGGCAGGAGGATCACAAGTTCAAACCCAGGCTGGGTAATATAGCAACTTAGGGAGATTTCATCTCTAAAATTAAAAACAAAAATTTTTTTAAAGGCTTGAGGTTAGCCTAGGGGAAATGCCTTGGGTTTAGTCCCTAGTACCAAGAAAGAAACAAGTAAGTTCCAAATCTCTGCCAAAATACTAAATCCTATGTGAGTGTTTATACTATTTTACCAACTATACATGTTCTAATATTTAATTTTCCTAAATATGTTGTATATATATTATATATTATTAATTTATATATAGTTATATACTTATATGAGTATAGGTAGCTGGCTCATACATTATATAGGATTATATATCAAGCCTTCATACTTCCAATATTTTTCAATTTTATCTTATTCTAAAATACAGTAACTTAAAATATCTTCATAATTATATTTTTTCATGCTTAATGGCATTTTTATATCATGGAACAGTTACAAATAGAGAAAGCATTTGTTACTGCTAGACCTTTAAACAGATCTAACTAGTCATTATCAGATCATTTACTTAGTATCAGCTGGAAAGACAAAATCCACTTTTACCCAGTACCTACCCTTCAACTGCCAAAAGTTTAAGAAAAAGAAATCAAACTAATGCTAACCTAATTAAAAGGAAAGTTAGCATTTTTAATATTAAACATTACTTCTCACCAAAGAAAGAATTTCTTCAAGATCATCTAAATATTTTAATTTTTTTTTTTTTTTCCAGACAGGGTCTCGCTTTGCAGTTCAGGCTGG